>JAZKJV010004784.1:0-67483 GCA_037367405.1 Ottelia alismoides | reverse complement strand
TGCCAGCAGAACGGGCAACAGCTTGCGGCCACGGTGGCAATGGGTCGGGGAAACAGCTCCACACGCGCGGGCCAAGTTGCATCTCGCCGTCGGTGAGCAAGCATTCTTCCAGTTGTTGCAACATCTGTTCGCAAGGCATGTCGATACCGATGAACACAATTTCCTGACGACAATCGCCGACGCTTGAATCCCAAATCTTCTCGAGATGTTCGGTAAACTCTTTGTTCTGTGGCCACGTATCTGGTGGCATGGCCGCCCACCAATAGTTTCCGCCATGCAAGCGACAAATCGGGCCTGACTGGCTCCAGAGCCCCATGCGATCTAATCGGGTCGCCAGCCAAAACCAGCCTTTGGCGCGCAGCAAACCAGGCCACTCACCAAACAGGGCTTGCCAGAATCGCTCTGGATGCAAGGGGCGACGACTGCGAAACACAAATGTACCGATACCATATTCATCTACTTCGCTTCGAGAAGTCTCTCGCAAGTGCACTCGCCATCCTGGCGATTGCCTGGCTTTCTCCAAATCGAACCTGCCTGTATTCAAGATCAATTTCGGATCGATTTGGCCTTGCTTCATCGCCAGGCATCGCGCGTACGGTTGATGCGATCCATCAGGGCCTGAATCTGTTGCAACTCATCGCTTGAAACCAGGTCAATCTTGTTGATCAGCAAAACATCGGCAAATTCGATTTGCTGCATCATTAGTTCAGCGATCTTGCGGCGATCCTCTGGTCCAGCTGCCTGCTGGCGATCCCGCCAGGCTTTCGATCGATGTCAATTCATCCAAGCAGTTGCGCGCATCGACTACCGTTACCAGCGTGTCCAATCTGGCAATCTCACCCAGTGACAGGTTGTCGGCGATGGCAAACGTAAAGGTCTCAGCCACCGGCTGCGGCTCAGAGATACCGGTCGACTCAATCACGCAGGTAATTCAAAGGACTGATTTTGAACGAGCCGGCAAATTTCAACAGCCAGGTCCTCACGCAGAGTACAACATATACAGCCGTTGGTCATCTCGACGAGTTTATCGTTCGTGCGGCTGAGCAATGTCTCTTGCCGAACCAAGTCAGCATCGATGTTAATCTCGCTCATGTCGTTTACGATCACGGCGACCTTCAAGCCTTCGCGATTATTGAGAACATGATTGAGCAATGTCGTCTTGCCAGCACCCAAGAAGCCGCTCAGCACCGTAACAGGAAGCGGATTCTGCCGAAGCTGATCAGCAGTCAATGGTCCCTTGGCCATCAGGCATGCCTCGCTAATTCAAGTATCGCACCGAACAAAAAGCCGCTTTACTCTTGGGAAACATTGGAGATGGTTGGCAAGTTCTGCTGGTGGGATAGCGATCGCGAGTGTTGCCTGAGCGCTCAGCCAGCCAGCACTTCTTCGTGGCTTGGCTTGTCTAGGCAATTCGATGGCGACAACCCCTTGCGTCTCTAACCGCTCGCGGTACATGCGTGCCAGGGTCGACGCCTGACCGCTTTGGTAAATGAAATAACTCGCATGTCGCATTGCCAATGCGCGAGCATTGATTGTCTCGTAGGTTTCGTTGCGGTCGTTTACCAATATCCCCAGCACACTTTGAGGCGGCAGAAGTTTGGCCGTCTCCTGGTCATAGGCCACGACCAAATGCCGACCGAAGTCCTGGGCGTTTCCGAAAGGTGCCCAGACACAAATCAAGACAAGGCTCATGGAACAAATTCGAGCTATCACGATTTCCCCCCAGTAGTACCGACTGCCAAATGCAATTAACGTGCATCTGCATTACGCATGCAATGGGGGTTAGGTTCGCGGGTCACTTGATTTTGAAGACGACAAGCAGAATTGGTTGTCAGCAGTCGCGACCATCGGCCCAGGGCAACGGCTCTCCACGGGGCTTGTCCCGAATGGCGTGGACTTAAGGCTTTACGCAGGGCTGTTTTGTTTAACCCGCGGCGCAGCCAAGGCAGAACCCGCGAACCAACCGCGTGTTCACCCAACTATTTTTGTCTCGCAAATTTTTCTGTCAGATCTCTGACCGAAAATGAAGGGACAAAGATATAGGTAAACGCCTGGCTGATTAGCGGGTTCTGCCTTGGCTGCGCCGCGGGGTTAAACAAAACAGCCTGCGTAAATCAGAATAGCCGCTTAATTCTACGCCATTCGGGCTTGTCCCCGTGGAGAGGGAACTGCGCCTTGCGGAAATAGGGCCAAGCACTGCACTACTCTTCCAATGGCTCTTCTGCGATTGCCAGGAACATGCGCAAATCGATTCACTGGGCACTGAATTACGGAATACTCTCACGGACGACAAACGCCGACTCTATTGTCAGGACCCTTTCGAAATGGTCGCACACGGGTTGATAGGCAAAGAGTTCACCCAAGCCATACTCTCCTTGGTGCGCTGATCCACCAGCGCTGGTGATTCCGGGGGCCAAAGTGTAGTTCGTCGGCAATGGGGCAGTTGCCATCCCGTCAATGACTTCTACAGGTTCCCACAAGTCTTCGTCATTAAGCCTATATTCGATCAACGCTGCAGATTGCGCTGGGGTAGTTGATTGAAACTCGCCCCGCGACTCCTGAGTTAGTTACCAATACGGGTTGCAACCAGCTTTCGATCGATGTCTTAGACGCATCGAGCAATGGGACAAGCACGGTATCGTACTCATTCGTTCCATCATTGAAATGCACGACAGTTCCCGGATAACGATAGACCGATCGCTCGACGTCGTAGAGTAAACCGTTAGCAGCAGCGATTGAGCACTGGCAAGGCATCTCTATTGGCCCATTGAGTGCCGGAGAGAATCAGTTTTGCCTCGTCATACAGACCATTGGGCGCAAATCTAGGATCCAGTGGATTCTTGAGGATGGCATTTAACTCGGCCATCGACAGGTTAACCTCATCTTCGCTTAGCTTCTCATTAAGCAAGCGCGCCGCAGACTCGGCGGCTGATTGTTGAGCCATGCCCTGGAAGAGCATTAGACCCAAGCCCAAGATGGCTGCCATGATGCCTGTCAACAACAAGCATATAACAGCAAACTCCAGCATCGCTTGACCAGAGCGGGACGCCGGAGTTGCAATCTTCATACGGTTACTTGAAGCCAGCAAGTATTTGCACATGTTGTGCATCATAGACGATGGCTCACAGCGCTTCAAAGCGAACGCTTGGAACAGCCCTGCTTCGATGGCACTTGACGCTAAGCCATCTTCACTGGCCCGTGATTGTCGCAGTGACCGTTGTGCTGGTGATGCAAATGACCATCCACCAGGTAATCGACATGATCGCCGTGCGGCACGGCTTCGTGACCGCAGCCTGGACCATGACGTGGTCAGCCGCATGACCGCTGCAAACATGGCCGCCCGTGCAAGCATCGGGATTGGCAGCATCCACCGCCAAACTGTGCTCTTCAACGACTCACCCCGGTCTGGTGATGCAAATGACCGTCGTGCAAGTAATCGACGTGATCCCCGTGAACAACTGCTGTGTGCCCGCAGTTTTCTCCATGTTGGTGTGGATGATCGGCGTGTGTGTGACTCATGGTTCCTTTCCCCTGCCAAAAACAAAGAATGTCGATTGCACAATCAATCGACTGGTTGATTGAAAGAACTTTAGCAACAATCAACCAGTTCGTCAAGTGAAAGACTGACGCAGGCTAAGATGGCAGCGGCAACGAGCGTTGAAGTGTTTGCCTGCTAAAGCCATAAGAGATGGCGACGGCGATGAACGAGGGAATCATCCCCCGGGGCGGCTGGCCGGAGTTTAGGACGGCTTTGAGCTTCCGCAACCTGAAGAGCATCGGCAGGATTGCAAGCGGATATTCACCAAGTGCCCATGATCAGCATGATGCCACCGAGCGGTGACAAGTAGGGCTGCCATCAACCAAGCGCTGGGCAGTCGATTCCCCTAGCCGATTTTGCAGATCTTTCACGGTAAAGAGCGGCGACTGTAGGTCGCTTCATGAACGTGACTTCGGCGACAAAAAACACAGTCATCATCACATGTGTCGCCACTGCTGCTAGCACTTTTGCTCGTTTGAAACGATGCGAATTGGGCGTGCACTTGGGGTTGATTGCCAGTTTTCGGGGGCTCACCGACGCATCATTCGTCGATTCTTTGGCAGAGCTTTCACTGGCATGTTGGACCGAGCAACATTGATCGGGGCAATACAAAGGCGGCCACAGCCTAGTAAGCCAATGCGCCGGCCGCCCCAGAGTCGCTACCGCCGTGCTGCGGTGCTTCCGCCAGCCAGGCCAAATGGCCAACACGACGATGGTCGCACAAACGACTGCCACAACTTGATGAAACAGTGGTCCGCCATCCAACGAACGGCCGTCAAGCTTGGCAATATGCCAAGCAAAATGGGCGTGGCTGCACAATGAATTGCGCAACCGACAGAATAGGCTACACCCAGCCAATCCCTACTAAATTTTCGTTTGGACGTGTCCTCAACGACTTCCATCGCGTGCTCACTAGACCAAGTTGGCCTGACGCACTTGTCCACCGCTCACCAATTTACCAGAGCCCTTCTGTAGATGCATTACATGTGCAGAAGGACCAAACCTAGCGTTGCCGCAGCAGCGCGAGAATCCGGGCTTTTGCAAGTGATTTGCAGAAGGTTAATGGCTGCATATTCGACACAGGTCATCGCTGGTAGAATTTTCGGGTTGCAGAGACTTTGAGCGTCCTGCGTGACCAGCGTTTCATAGGGCACCTCGTTGAACTACAATGTGCAGATGCACTTTTTGTGCATATGATACATGGGTGATGTTGATTGTCAATTTGGAGAAGTAAGCCAATTGGAGAGGGGTTTATGCAGAGCCTGACCAGCGGGAGAGCCTGAGAGTGCCGGTGTTATGAGTAATCTGCCTCAGAGGCTTCGAATGCTGGGAAGAGTGATGCTCCAGAAGAGCGAAGCTCGTCCGTTCGCAAGTGTAATCTTGGTGATGGCAATTTTTGGCGTCAGCCAAATCTTGGCAGCTTGCAGTATGCTTTTGATCGTGCGTTCCCTTGAATCCTGCGGCTTATGTCGTTTCTCATTTGCGTTGGCAGTCCAAAGCTACATGGCCATCCTGGGCGGCCTGGGTTTGCGGCCCTCCTGATACGGAACATTGCGCGCGAACCGAGTAGCTGGCGGCTACTTGCGACTTCATTGGAGGCTTGATGCCTTGGACGGGTTGTTGGCATGCATGCTTGGGACATGTGTGTGGTACATGGTTGGCTATCGCACCTGGCCAGAGCTTCGCATGTTGCCATCCTGGCGATTGGCACATGGGCCTCCATTGTTTCGCTGACTCCATTCCTTGATTGGCTGAAGAGACAGCTAGCGAGCACAATAATTTCTCTTTCGGTGAACTAGTTTGCCTTGCGCTGTTGTTGTATGGCGTTGACTTGGAGGTCGCATCGGCCGCGTTCTGTGCAAAGTGGTCGCTTGTATCGTTGGCGTCGGTGTTATGCACGAAGCAACTCTATTCAACCAAGACTGTCTCCAAGCCTGCTGCACTAAAAGATTTGTGTCCGAGAGTCGACGCCGCTATGGTTACCAGCGTAGCGATGGCTTGGCCCATAACAGGTCCGATGATCCTCAGCCGAGGGCTATTGAATGAGGATGCATTGGCCACCATCGGTCTTGGTACCCAAATCGCTACAGCTTATCTGCTATTGTGTTCACTCGGCATCGATATGTGCAGATACAGATTCTCACGAGCGTTGATCTATGGACAGCGGCAACCTGGCGTCGACTGATTCCTATTCTCGGCCTGTTAGTCATTGGTTGGGTTTTGTACGGTTTTAGCAACTAACGTCTTGATTACGTACTGCTTGCCGTTTTACCGCGACTCGGCGCTCAGCGTAAACCTATTTCCTCTTGTCAGGTCTCCTCGGAGGTATCTGCTATGTCGAAACTGCATGCCTTACAGCATGGCGGGAAGACGTCACAAATCTTGGGGAGCTATGTAGTAGGGTGTTTGTTCTTCTTGTGCTTATCTTGATCTTCCGGTTGCATCAATTCCGTTTCGTCAACAACGCTTGCAGTTGCTTCTGGAGTTGCGTTGCTGAGCACAGCTTTATCGATGCTGCTGGTTTTGTTCACTACGCATCCGAGTGATTCGGTCGCTTGTCAGGGCCCGAACACGTTTTTGCAGTAAACGAAGAAATTGCAACGCTTCCAAGCAAAGGGAAGAGCTGTCGAAGGCAATACTTCTGAACAAGCTCCCAGTTGATTATTGATTTCTCGATCCATTCAGTGACAACGCGATGTCGAACATGGGGAGCGGAATCAGGTTCAAAGTGATTGGAAGAATAGATCACTACAAACCTGGAGGCGGCGAAAAAACGCTGTGCAGATGATCTTCAAAGGCCGAATCCTCTACACAGTGGTAAATGACATCCAGCGAAAGCGAAAGCTCTGCATGGCATTGTTTTCCGAGCGCCAACTGTCAATACTCATGAAAGCGATGTTGCCGGAAACTTTTGACGGCACAGCTTCAGTGCAGTTTCTGAGATGTCGACTCCGGTGTAGTCGGGGTACTGTGCCAATGACAACTGATTACCATCGCCACAACCAAACTCGATAACCGAACGAACACTGTTTCTGTGCTACAAATCCGGTTCAAGAAATTAGCCTTGTACTCAGCCTCCGCGCCATAAGATCCATCGCCCGAGTTACCTCCCTTAGCGTAACGGCGTTCCCAGTAAGCCGCAGAGTTTACTCGGCGCAGGCGTGCATACATCTTGTGTGCCCATGGGCCAACAATAGGCAAACTTTTGATCAGCTTTTCCATCTGCGATGTCCTTCTTTGCTGCGCGACATCCTCGTAGACTTCCATTGTTCGACTGGCAATCGCATTCCAACTATAGGAAGCAGAGACCTGGACAGCTGCGGTTCGACTTAACGACTCTAAGGTTTCCTTGGGCGCAAAGACATGTGCGCCACTGAGACGTTTACCATCCATGAAGTATCCATTGATGCCCGATGAGATGGTTCTTGAAGGCCTCCTACAGGTGAACACAATACCACGCTGCCAGAAGCCATCGCTTCCAAGGCCGAAATGCTGATCGCCTCCATGGTCTGATGGGAGTATGCAGAAGTCGGAAGAGTAGTAAAGGGAATCAACCTCTTCGTGTGGCACCGCGCCAAGCATAAACACGGTTTCACTAAGATTCAGTCGCTGAACTAAGGACTCAATTCGTGGCTTTTCTGGCCATCGCCTGCGACCAATACTACTAACTCGTCGCGGTGGTTCCGAAGGAAGTCTGCATTGGCTTCGATAAAGTGATAAACGCCATTCTTCGCTACCAGTCGCCTCGTAAGAACCAACACCCTTCTTGAATTGGGGCGAACCCAACCAGTAGAGCCGGATGTGATGCTCCCTTGAAAAAGCCTTCCGTCGCACGAGACTAAACTGATCCGTATTTACTCCATTGGGAATCATGCGTACACAACTGTGTTGAGATTTCTCTTTTAGTTCGGTGCTCGGGCATATAACGCAATTGAACTTGTTCAATGTCGTTCGAAGAAACGGCCTCGCTAACGGGATAGTCATGGAGCCGCAAATAGGTTGAACAGTGGTTGGTAAAAATGCTTGTGAATCCAGGCATTTTTCTCCAAAGGAACATGGCCTCAAAAAGCGTATGAAACATGCACGACATCTGGCGTTTCATCGCTGAGAATTGAAAGCATTCTTTTGCGAACTGGGCCCAAGACTCTCGATACATGGTTCTGAGAGCGAGGCAATATGTAAATGAGCCTTCCGAATCGATCGCGAAAGCACGCTTCAGAATGGTGGTGGCGACTCAGGTTGATCACTACACACGATGCGCCCCGCTATTGCTTGCGTAAGGTTCTCGATGTGCTGGGAGATGCCTCCAATCTTCACCGATATAGTCCGATGTAAGAATTGCAATCTTCATCTATGGGTGCCAGATCTTGGATAACATTGGCCAGCCGTCATCTAGGTTTGCGTCGATAAGTCACTATTCCCCAAACCGCTCCGAGTGCTCGGGCGACTGACCGTAGCGTGGGACATAGCCCAGAAGGCCAGTCCCAGCTTCATATTGCCGGACTGTCCTAGTCGAATGCTCATCGGCAAATGGAGAATCAAGAGAAAGCAGCAAGCAAGGATCGGGAGAGGGCGAGTGGCGCGTAGACCAGCAGCGGAGTTGTGATCAAAGTTAGCAGAGCCATGGGGGCTGAATATGGTCCAGCCAGGAACTGTAACTATCGCCGGCTACCATATCGGGATGAGCATTGTATAGCTTGATACGATAGAATCCCTGGCGCGTTTGGGTTCGCAAATAAGGGTAGAGATATCGAGGATGAATGGGTGTTTACGATCGAGTTCTTTTCGAAGCGCAAAACATCCCCCATCTTGCGAAGTCGGTACTCCAATTCCGCGTCTTGCGCGAGGCGGAATGTCTCTACAAATCCATTTGCTTCGGCGAGTACTGTTCGCCGATAGATTACGTTGAACGTAGCCAGGAAATTGACTTCATCTGCATCTGCTTTGTGGCGGCTGACGATTTCATCGTTGATAAGGCAAGCCAGCCATGACTTGGGATACATGTTCCCGTAACTCCCACCTACGCCAGCAACGTTTAACCCATCCATCTTTGCTTGAAGAATCGACAAAGCATCGGGCATGGCCACGCAGTCAGCATCAATGAACCAAATCAAGTCACTAGACGCCGAGCGCCAGCCGAGGTTTCTTGCATGGCCTGGCCCGAGCCCCTGTCCTTGCAAGACCTTCACAGGATAGCTGCACTGCAATCTCCGCCGTCCGCATCGTTGGAGCCATCGTTGGACGAGTATGATCTCTTGAATATCCCCGCATTCCTGCAACGGAACCACTGAATCAAGACATGGGCGCAATGTGCTCGCGCAGGTTTCGACTGGATGACCAAGCTGACACTTTGTTTCATATTCACCATGCCGGTTCTCACGACGGTCGTCGAGATGGTCACAGTACGCAGCCCGTTCTAATCGCTTCTGCCCTCGACAGGCTGACAATACGTCGCTCGAGAGAAAGCTGGCCCTTCTGAAGCTGAAACCAAGCTAGCGGTGCTATAAGAATAAAGACGTACATCACCAGATCCGCACCTCGACCAATGCCGAGTAGGTGGGCAACATAGCTGGGAATAGTGGGCTAGAAATCCACACTAGCGCGGTTAGCCAAATGGCGAGCCTGGCCAGTCGCATAGAATGTAATCCACCACGCCGAAGCCAGTGTCAAAAGCTCGGCAATCAACAAACAAGGTCAGTAGAGGAAGCGCCACGATTTGAAACAGGTTCATTTCACAAACCTCCCCATGATCAGTTGACCGTGATGCGGATTGCGTCCCAAGTCGATTGGCCTTTGAGCAGAGTTTCTTGAGTGTAACGAATCGTTACCGGGGCCTCGATGTAGCCTCAGCCGTTGTCGCGCGATCTGCTCCAGGATTCGCTGGCGTGAGCCATGCGTGGTTGATCGATCTTAATGCGCTGCGCAGCGCGGGCGCGTTAATACGCGGAAACCATTGTGCGCATCGGTCAGCTTCAATCCTGTGGTCCAACGTGTGAACCAAACTGCACACCGCAATAACCAGCGCCTGGCAAATGGGATTCCGTCTGTGGCGCCCAAGGAAACGTGAACCGAGGACTACGTCGACTTGACTGGTCGCCAGCACCTCGCATAGTCGCTGAATCTCGCTGGCATCATGCTGGCCGTCTGCATCGAAAGTCACGAGCGTGGCCGCGCCGCGCAGAAGAGCAAACTCAATACCAGTGCGCAGCGCCGCGCCTTGGCCGCAATTAACTGGGTGTCGCAATAACCAAACGGGAAAACGCCTGGCTACCTCTGCCGTATCGTCGCTGGAACCATCATCCACCACTACGATGTTATAGCCCCCCGCCGTACTCACGGCCGAGAGTGTTTGTGCCAAGCGTCGGCCTTCGTTGTAAGCAGCCATGATTATCCAAACGGAAGCTGGATCGATCGTCATGCGCCGGCTCCTCGATCTGGTATCGAAAGCTGGGCCGGTTGCGGTCGAGCATCTCCATCTTGATCCGTGCCATCATCGCGATGCGGTTGATGCTGTACATACTTGACGCGCCGACGGCGCGCATGCTCAGCCAGTTCCGTCTTGCCAACATCATCGGCCAATGCAATCGCTCGATCGACCGCTTGAATCGCTTCGTCAAACTGGCCGCACTCGGCCAAAGCCGCTGCGTAGGTGTCCCAGCCGTAAGCGCTAACGGACTTTTCAATCTGGTACTTGTCCTGCATTAGCCGAACTGCCGTGGCACCATCGCGCACACTTGAATCGCTGGCTGTGGCCAAGACCCAAGCCCACCTGCGAAGCGACCGATCAAACTGCGGCTGCTCAACAGTGAGCTCTTCGAACAGTCGGGGCTGCATCGGCGAAGCGGCCGCTGCGCAGTAGCAGCGTAGCCAGGTTGTACTTGCCTTCGGGACTCCCACGCTCGGTGGCGCTACGAAAGTCCTTCTCCGCTTCCACTCGATGACCCAGCGTTTCGTGGGCATAGCCCCGGCGCTGATAGGCATCGGCCCAACTCGGGTTTAAGTCGAATCGCAATCGAGAAGCGCTCGATAGCCTTTTCATTCTCACCGAAGTGCCGCAGACATTCCGCGTAGCCCACATGAAACTCGGCAACTCCAGGTTGCAAACGCAGCGCTTGCTCGGTGAGTTCGCGTCCCGCCTGCCAATCGCCTTGGGCACTCTTGGCAACTGCCAACATAATTGCGGCTCGGCCACTGTGCGGACGCTGACGATAGGTTTCCGCCCATAAGCGTTCGTCGCTGTGATAGTCGAGGTTGCGGAGCATGGGTACGACCCATGCATCCCAAGATCGCGCAGACCAATACAACACAGAACGCCCATCGCTGAGTTTGACGTGATGGGAGATTGACGTGATGGAGAACGGGCGAATCGTTCCGGGTTGAAGCCTAGCAGCAGGGCCAACCCCAACACACTCATGGTGGTTATCGCGGCCAGCGGCAAATACATGCGATGTTCAAAAGCCAGGTCCGCAATCGGCAGGATGCTAGATGTCGGCGCCAGGTAGATGAAGAAGCTGAGCATCAACCAACCCGTGGCTCGGCGCTGCCAAGTTAACACCAAAGCCAGCAGGAGTAGGGTCACGATAACTGAACCGCAGCCAAGGTAGATCAGTGGATTGTTTTGTACAGGCCACACATAATCAAAACACAATTCCGCTGGCCAGAATACTTGCCCGATGTAGTGCAGCAATACCTCCGCCTCTGTGCGCAGGTACTGCCATGGCGTTATGTGCTTGAGATTGAAAACCCATCGACGTTCGCTGAAGCTGGATCGGGCAAAAGCCAGGCGCGATACGCTCGGGGCAAACCAAAGATAAGGCGATGCCACTAACAGCAGAGCCACAATGCGTTGCCTTCCACGCGCGATCCCAAAAATGGTGCGTAAACACCCAGTCAAACGTCAACACCAAAATTGGCAACATGGCCGCCGGTTCCTTGCTCCACACGCCTAGCACGCGCTTGCGGTCATGATGAACCACCAGTGCAAATTTCCATGTTGAGCCGTACCGATGAAGGGCGCGGAGACAGAGCAATTGTAAACAACGCTGCTAAAGACTCGTAGCGCTGAACGATGTAGGTCACGCTTTGAGTCGTCAATGGATGCACGGCCCACAGGAGTGCCGTGGCCGCAGCCAACCATTCTGTTGTACCTGCGTGAGTTTTATCGCGTTGCTTTCAGGTGCCATAGCACCAGGCTGTGAGAGTGCCGGCACATGCCACGTGAATCCCAAGGTTAACGGCGTGATAGCCCCAGACATCGAACCCATGCAGCCAACGATTCATCGCAAAGGTAACCGCACTAATGGTCGATTAGACGATTGCAGGTAAGCCACCAGCTCAGGCCAAGTTCGATAGGCAGTTCTGTTGACGAAATCACCCCAGTCATCAAACTGGAATTGACCGCTGAAACTGGAGGCGTAGGCCAGTAGAATACAAGCCACGAGCAATACCAGTGGCGTAAGCCAGCGCGGTGGTCCTGCGACTCGCGAAATTCCAGTTTGCCCCGGTCTGCGACAAAGTGTTGACTCAATAAATAACTGCACACATTGGGCTTCTTGCACAATTTATGCAAATGGACTTGCCAAGTGCTTGACGATGGTTCAGCCGCTGTCTAGCATAACACGCGTCGCCGCACATGCAATCCATGTGCATGTACGGGTGGGCGTTAGACAGTTTCTGCGAGTTGTTTGCGGAAGTCTGACATAAAGTCAAACGCACGAGGAGTACTCAAGCATGGTTCGTAAGTTAGTGAAGATTTTCCGCAGCAAGAAAGGCCAAGGCCTGGTCGAATACGGCATCCTGGTCGGCGGTGGCGCCCTGGTTTGCCTGGCTGCAGTGGCCATTCTCGGCACAAGACCAATGATTTGGGTCGGCACGGTCGCTGGTGCGCTGCCTGGCGCGCATCAAGATGACAATGCGCCAATTGTTAGCGGCAAAATCGTCTCGGACGACGCAAAACGCCAGCGGTGCAATTGTGCTGAACGTTGCTACACCTGGTAGCTTTACAAGCAACCTAGGTATCACTGGCATCGACGCACTGGTAGTCGAGCCGTAAGCCGACTCGGTTTGCTTGCACGCTTTTAGTCTTTAGTTTACGGTCAAAGCCCGGAAGGCATTTTGCCCTTCCGGGCTTTTATTTCGTCTGCCACTCGTAGAGATCAATGGTTGAAGCATGTTTGTTGCTGACTGTCGGTGCGCTCGTGTTGTGGGCTGCCGCAACTGATTGGCGCACGCGCGAGGATATCCGACCTGGTGCCGCTGGCCGTACTTGCTCTAGCGCTCATCGCCGCATCGATCTCGACTCGCAGTGCCTGGTGGTCCTGGCCGCTCGGCGGCTTAATAGCACTGGCCGGTGTGTTGCCACTAGCCTGGTTAGGCGGAGTGGCAGTGGCGGACGTCAAACTCTTTACCGCCTTGGGATTCTTCTTTGGCTTTTCCCTCCATCTTATGGGTTGCTGTCTGGATCGCGATCGCAGGACTCCCATTCGCCTTGTTGGCTAAAGCTCAGAAGAAAACCACCTTCGCTTACGGCCCTGCCATCTGCCTGGGCACTTGGTTTCTGATCGCCCTGCTTGTGTGGTAAAGCCGAACGATTTTGCCGGGCGGCAGTCGACATTCGTTCAAAGACTTTGCTTTCCGAAAGGACAAAAACGCAAATTTGGACACTTCTCGCTGAACTCCACCGTTGGACTGCTTGCCGATGCTGTTGAAACGCAGAGATCGCAGAGGAGCCGAGGAAATGTAGGGAGAACTAATTCGAATCGTTGACCTTGTTTTGCTAAAAAGGCGCAACATGGTTCTTGCCTCCGTGTCTTCTTCGTTAAATCTCTCTGCGTTTCCTCGGCTCCTCTGCGATCTCTGCGTTTTAAATTGGGCTACCAAGCAGTTTAAAAGGTGGAGTTTCAGCGAGAAGTCTCCAAATTTGCGAATAGTTTGTAGGGCAAATTCGTACTCGTACTCGTACTCGTACTCGATCGCCCCATTCATCCGTTACCCAAAATCTCTGACCGCCGCCCCGCCAACAAACTCTGCGACCTCGCAGCCACACATGCTTTCGGAAAGCAGGTGTATCAAAGTCCGTCGGTGCTTTGAAACATGCTCCTCCGGCTGCCTAGCCTTCGGCCACGGGCTAAACAAAACAGCCCTGCGCGGGCCTACCACAAACCTTAAGTCCACGCCATTCCCATTTGGCACAGCGGCGCACATGCATAGCAAGTGCAATTCAAATTGTTTGTGTTATCATGGACCAGTGAACAGTTGCGCAGGTAGGCGAAAGCAACGCCGAATGAGAGTGTGCGAGAATCCCAATGGCTGGCCGAAGACGATCCCAATCCTATCGCGGCACATCTTATGTGCCCCTGCTCATGATCGGAGGCACAACGCTGATCATGTTGGCCATGGTGTCGTGGGTGTGGCCTGGTACGCAGGTTGGCTCGGGACGTCCTACCCCTAAAGTGGATCACACTGGACAAGTGGCCTGCCCCGCCCTGGCCCGGCCCATCGCTGCTTTCGAAGCCATTACTCGCGATGATTTGCTGGATCCCAAAACCAAACAATTGAACGTCATCTGGGTACCAGAAGAAAACATCCGAAGGCATACTGCGAGATTTGGGAAAGATACTGGGCCGCGTGGTCAAACGCGATAAAGTCGTGGGCATGGCCTTCACGGGAAATGATTTTCTGCCACCCGGTACGCGACCAGGTGTCACTGCCGGCATTCCACCTGGTAAGCTCGCAATCAGCATTGCCACCGAGCACATCCCAGGGTTGGAGCAGCTTCGCAACGGAGATCGCTTCGATCTGATGATCTCGCTCGAAGACAAACCCAACGGCGAGTCGAGTTCCAATACGGAGCCAGCCGCTCTGTTCGGTGGCATCAAACCTCCTTCTCTGCGCACCAGTCAACTATCCAGGCAACATGGCATCAAGCGCCCTGGTGACCGATGCCGTGATGGTCGCCATTGCGCAAGGCAACAAGCAATCCACATCAGGTGCCAACGGCCTTGTCGTACCAGCCGGAACGTCGAAGACCAAGACCGCAGTCGCTCTAAGTATGCAGAGATTGCTGTTTCGGATGAGGAGGTTGGACCGCTGACCGAAGCGATCGGTTTGGGGACCAAGCTGGTATGTGTGGACTCGCAGTGGTCAACCCAGCAGCGACGAGCCGAAGCTTTTTCCACCGACGACTCGTGCCTGTCATTACCACCTCGCGCGATGTAGCCGCCTTCAGCGCGCTGAGCGATGAGAATTTGATCGATGATGCGACGGGCCAATTGCATTTGTATTACTTCCCACCTGATCAAGCGTCACCGACTTGGATCACCGATCCGGTACGCAATTGTACGGTCGCGTGTTGGCCAGGCCGCTCCGCCGCGGAGCCTTCATTACGGAAAGCGATCTATTGCCGATTGGTTCATTGCCAGGAGTGTCGGCAGGCTTGCCACCAGGCATGGTGGCGATGGCATTAGATCCAGGAGTTGGTGCAAGGCATGGACAAGTTGCAACTGGGGAGATCACTTTGCGATTCTGACTCGGTTGCCAACGGGTACGGCCACGCCGGTTGGCGAACTGACATGGGCCAGCATCTACGGAGGACAGTTGTCTCCCGGAAGCGGCGCGTCAAGAACAAATGTTGCGCACTGGCATTCGCGAAGTTGTTCACGATGCAATTTGCATGGGTCAGCAGCCGCACTCGATAAGCGATGCAACTAAGCCCAGCCAAAGGCCCGCATCAATTGTCGGGCAGCCGGTGACGATCGCTGTGCCTGAAGAGGACGTAGTGCGCGTCGCCCAACTGTTGCGAGACAAAGCTGAGATTTTCGTGGTTACTAAGCCGGCGGCCAGTCCTCACAGTGACAAAAGGCCTGCGAACACCAGGCCTGCAAAACAGTAAGCCTTATAGTCAACCGAACATTAAACCTACGAACACAGAAGTGAATCCACAGGCCGGCTGCGCAGCGAGACCACGCTCATGGGCTTCCAGGCTACACGCAGCGCTTGGTGAATCAGCCTGGTAAAGCTCTCGAGAAAGATGCCAGCGAGCTTCGAAGTTCACTCAGGTGGGGAACGATGAGGAACTGATCGCCTACCCTGTACTTGTTAAGCCGGTGAAGGCCTTTGAACGCTTAAGCCCTGAAGACTTTGCAGACCCAGCGACCGGCAAGTTAAGGCTGATGTATTTTCCGCGGGACCAGATCGACGTTAAGTGGGTCGACAATATACGACAGTTGATTGATCGAGTGGTACTGCGGAGACTTGGACGTCGGACGCACGGTATCCCAGCAGGACTTGGCACCGGCAGGCACATTGCCAGGTCCCGCAGCAAGGCGTGCCCTTCGGTATGTTGGGGACTGACCGTCAACTCGTTGCAGATTCATGGGCTCGAGACAATTGCACCTGGGGCAAGTTTTGACTTGATCACAGCGCGGGCTTTACCCGTGAACCAACTGGCTGATCGCGCTCGGCGTTCGCTAGCCAGCAATGACGCTGTTCGAGAAGCAACTAAACTTCCGCGCGGCCGCATTGCGGATTCGAGAGTCTTGGCTGAACAAGCCGTGCTGGTCGCCAGGCTGGGCGAAGTTCAAGTCGTCATCGAGAAAAAGGTCGGGCAAACGCAAACTTCAAAAACAAACGGTCACGCGCGTTAATGGTGAAGGCTCGGTGATCACTGAAACGGTAATCGATGATCCAGCCACGCAAAAAACGATGCAAGCGACTACGCAATTTGTTATTGCTGTACCAGCAGAGTTGGCTGGATCGATCGCTGGTATGCTCGACCCGCTTCAGCCACTGCAAGCCATATTGCGACAACCAACGCCATCTGGAAATCAATCAGAGAACTCGGCACCACACAGTAACCGCGTGGTCAAACGCCCCGAACAAATCGACGCCGTAGTAATTGAGCATGTGCGCGGGACTGAGATATCCAGCGAAGTCTTCTTGACCGACCAGCCTAGTCGAGCGTCGGATGCATCGTCGGAAGTGTCATTGAACTCTAATCGCTCCGAGGTGCCGTAATGGCCGAGTCGGAAGCGATTCTGAGATTGATGATCATCGCCCGCACCGGGGCCGCCTTACAAGAAATGCGCGATGCCTGTCGCGGTGTGTTGGGCTCGAATGTTAACTTGTTCGTCGCACAAGACTTGACGCGCGCCATCGAGATGGGCGGCGCGACCGAGAGCCGCAAATCGCCTTGGTCGAACTGTCCGGCAATCTCGAAGAGGATCGAAACAACATCCGAGAGCTTCGAGCGGTAGTGCCGAGACCATGCTGGTCGGTGTCTTTGATGCAGAAGTTGTCGACGAAGTATCGGGCGGCTCTGCCAATAGCCTCGTCGAGGTTGGTCCGTTTGGGTGTGCGAGATTTTTTACGGCGCCCGATTCCAGGCACCGAACTGCGGCAATTGTTCGATCGGGTGCAAGGAGCCAAACCGACGGCAGCCACGTTTGGCACCTGCATCTCGTTTATCAGCAACAAGGGAGGCGTGGGTAAGTCGAGTCTGGCGGTCAACACTGCGACCAGGCTGGCTCAGCGCCATCCCGATGAAGTGCTGTTGATTGATGCTTCGCTACAGATGGGGGTATGCGCTCCCATGTTGAACTTACAACCGGGCACCACGATCCTCGATGCCATCCGTCAGCGCGATCGGCTGGACGGGACGTTGTTGCGTCAACTGGCAGTAACACATGAATTGGCCTGAGCTTGTTGGCCTCGGCCACCTGACGCGATTTCGGCGACGGAAATCAACGACCAGATGATGACGCGGCTATTGAATCTGGCGCGTCGCTCATTCAAGTAAGTGGTGGTAGACACCTTTCCGATGTTCGATCAGATCGTCTGAGCATCTTGGATGTTTCGACCTTGTCGTTTATCGGTCCTCGATAACGTCGTGCCGACCGTGGTAAGCGCCATGCAGTTGGTTAAGGTTGCTGGACAGTTACAATTTGCACCAGAGCGCACACGCGTAGTAGTCAATCGTTTTCAGCCGTGTCATGGTCAATCCGTTGATCGACGATGTTGCACGATCATTGCAACTCGAGGTTGATTTTGTCATTCCCTATGACAATCGCGCCATTACGGCCGCTAACATCGGGCGTCCCTTCGCAATGAACTTCATGCGTTGGTCCAAGCTACATCGCGGTCTGGCGGCCATTGTGCAGGAGGTCGAAGCGGTCGAGAGTCTTGAACGCACTTCGACTCCAGCCACGCGTCCATCAGTGCGCCCGTTACAGGTACTGAATGAAACGCATTCAGCCCAGGATGAGGAGCTAGCGATTGACCACGAATGAATCACATGGCTCGAAACCTGGTGATTTGCGAGAGCGATTTGCGCGCGTTCGTTTTCAGGTTCCCTCCGAAAGAGTTCCTGAATCGCCAAGTGACGATAGTGCCGCGATTCCTGCGATGGGCGTGCCGCGGCTACCAACCAAGAATTCTCGCTCGGACTACATGTCCGTCAAAGGAGAGTTGCATTCGCGGCTGTTGGATGAACTGAACGATCCGCGCTTGCTGGCGGCCACTGACGAAGTTCTGCAGCAGCGCGTCGAAGATTTCGTGGCAGATGTGCTGGCCAACGAAGATGTGCCGCTGAATGAAAATGAGCGACGGCAGTTGGCCGACGACCTGAGAGAAGAGACGCTGGGAGTTGGTCCATTGGCCACGTTGATGGCTGAGCCGGCCATCACCGATATTCTGGTCAACCGCTTTGATCAAATTTATGTTGAACGTTTTGGCAAGCTTGAGCTGACGACGGTTAGATTTCGCGACAACGATCACCTGACGCGGATCATTCAACGCATTGCCGCGCGCGTTGGGACGGCGCATCGATGAATCATCGCCAATGGTTGATGCCCGGCTGGCCGATGGCAGTCGTGTCAACGCGACCTTACCGCCCGTGACGATCGATGGTCCAACCCTGTCCATTCGTCGCTTTGGTCGACGCCGTTTGAAGCGAGATGACCTGCAGCGCTTGGGTATGTTTTCTGAATCCATGCGTGTGTTCATGGAGCATATGGTGCGAGCCCGCCGCAACATTGTGTCGCTGGTGGTACTGGTGCAGGCAAGTCGACCTTTCTGGGTGCATCTGCGAATCCATTCCGTTCGATGAACGCCTGGTCACCATCGAAGATGCTGCGGAACTGCAACTGGATCAGGAGCATGTCATTCGCAAAGAAACGCGGCCCGCCAATCTGGAAGGAACAGGTCGCATCATGGCTCGCGACCTGGTCATCAATGCCCTGCGTATGCGGCCCGATCGCATCATCGTTGGCGAAGTTCGCGGTGGCGAAGCCCTGGATATGCTTCAAGCCATGAACACAGGTCACGATGGAAGTCTAACAACCGTCCATGCTAACAGTACTCGCGATGCAATCAGCCGTTTGGAAACGATGGTGCTCATGGCGGGTATGGACCTGCCGTCACGCGCCATTCGTGAGCAGATCGCATCGGCCATCGATTTTATCATTCAAGTGCGCCGCTACGACGACGGAGTCCGACGCGTCGAATCGATCGCAGAGCTAACTGGCATGGAAGAATTGACTCCGCAGCTGCAGGACATATTTGTCTTCAAGCAAACCGGCAGGAAAGACCGCAGGATAGTTGGCGAGTTCACAGCGACTGGTATCGTTCCGCGCAGCGTGCATCAACTACGCGAGCGTGGTGTCGATGTTCCGTTGGAATTGTTCCGCCCCAGTTCGAGCGTGAAGACATCGTGACCGGTTTGCTCGTATTAGGCCTGATCGGTGTCGTCATGTTAGGCGGCGTGTCATCCATCGGCGTGGCACTTTATCGATCCCAAGTTGCCATGTTGGCGCGCAGTCGGTTGCAACGATCGGTCACTGTCGAAGCAGACCAACCAACTGTCGTTCGCGACGAGTTCATTGCACGCAGTCCAGTGCTGCGCAGATTCTGGTGGTTAAGTTTCCCAGTAGCAGCTCTGGCAGCACTGACGTGCAGTTTATTGTTGAGCATTCCCTGGCCCTACCTGCTGGCGATCGCCACGATGCTGATGCTCATTGGCGTACAAGTAGACGCGGTGTTCGTCCAACGCCGTATTCAGAAGACAGAACAACAACTGGCCGACTCAATCGACATGATGATCGCGGCTGTAAAGTCGGGGGCCAGCTTGCAAAACGGCTATGGAGTCCGGTGCAGAAGCGTCTGAAAAGCCTTGGCGAACTGAAATCAACCAGGTGGTACAAGCCATTCGTTATGGCGACGATCCAGTCATCGCCTTGGGCGATCTGTCGGAAACGATTGCCGCTGGAAAGCGTGACGCTGTTTTCGCAGACATTGGCGGTTAACTGGCGCGTTGGTGGAAAGTTGGCAGTTACCCTGGCCAACGTTGCCCGCACAATTCGAGACCGCATCGAATTGTCGCGACGCATGTTTGCCATGACGACTCAAGCTCGATTGTCGGTGATCAGCGTCGTGTGCGTTACGTACTTTATCGGCGCGCTGATGTGGCGCAACGATCCCGAACGTATGAACGGATTTCTCAGTAGCTTAATTGGCCAAGCTCTCGTATCGACGGCGATCATTCTGCAAGCTGTCGGCATCGTCTGGATTTCTTGGTTGAGCAAGCCCAAGTTCTAATGGCGAGGACTGAGAAACAATTATGAATACCATCGTGATTGTGACAGCCGCGGCCTTGATGGTTGTCTGCTTGCTATTGCTGCGGTGGCTCTGGAACTGGCAGATGGCCAACGCGCGGTTGGCTTCACTGCAAGAGTTGAGCGAGCAAGCCAACTGGTCAGTCAATGACGAAAGTCGCTCATGGTTGGGTTGGTGGCTATTTCGCGCAGGCTTTCGCCAGCCGCAGGCATACGGTCGTATTTGTAATTGCCACATGTATCGCAGCTTGCATCGGCGGCGCCTTTGCGCTGGCCGTGGTGCAAGCGGATTTGGTTTTCGACGGCAGCGAACTTGCTGCGCGTATTGCCAGGCGGTGTCGGCGAGGTCTTTCTACCGCTGGTTTGGTCGAGCCCGCTTTTGAGCACCGTCCTGCTGGTCGCCATCCCAGCTATTCTGGTCAGAGCTCGTCGTCGCGATCGAGTGCAAAAGATCGAACAAGATTTACCGCTTACGCTGGACCTATTGGCTACGCTTGCCGAAGCGGGACTGGGGTTCGATGCAGCCTTGGATCGAGGTACTCGAGACGCAGCGCGCCAGACGACCGTTGGGTGATGAATTTCGACTGTTCCAATTGGACATACTGGCTGGACGCGGACGCATTGACGCCTTGCGTCGCTTGCGAAACCACGTCGACCTGCCATGGTTCTCAATCTTCATCTCTGCCTTGATTCATGCCGAGCAGGTTGGGGCAAGCCTGGCTCAAACACTCCGCAGCCAGGCCGATGATCTGAGGAGTCGTCGCCGTGAACGCGCCTTGGCCTTGGCAATGGCAGTACCCGTTAAATTGCTTTTCCCACTGATTGTTTGTTTCTTGCCAGGCATCATGGTCGCGGCCCTCGGACCAATCATCTATCAGATCGTGCAAGTGCTCGACCAGTTCCTGCGAGGCTCGTTAGGACAATGATCGCACCCCTGGCTGGAAGACTCGTCTGTGCCGATACCGGGCAGCTGCTTTTCTCGGAACTGCATGTCGCCAGAAATTGGTTCACGCGATTTGTCGGGCTGCAGGGAGTTGCTAGCTTGGGATCGCAACAAGCACTGTTGTTGCACAACTGTCGATCCATCCATACGTTCTGGATGCGATTTCCAATCGACGTCGTGTTTTTAGATGATGAACTACGCGTCGTTTGAAGTGCGGCGCCAATTGCGACCTTGGAGAGTGGGCATCCCTAAGTCCAAGCAAGTACGACATATATTGGAATGCGAAGCATCCCAATTAGAGGTGGACCCCGGGTAGTTTAGTGAGAATAGAGAACATAGAGGACTAGCCATTACTTGCAATTCGTATGCAATTGCGCGAGCAGGCAAGATTAAGCTAATCCACAAACTTTCGCTAGCCGATACAGGTTTACATAGGCAGATAACGGATAGGCTGCTTGCAATCTAGCGACTTTGGATAACGAACGCCAGGATGATGCGTTTGATTCACACAACCGAGCAGTTGCGAATCGCGGCCGTAGCGCTTCTGATAGCGCTCACGTCTGCGCCTGTGTTGTGGTCGCAAACGCTGCCGCCCTTGCCGCCCAATACCTTGGTAGCACCAAGCCAGTCATCGCCGATGCCCTCTGGCAGACTGGATCAAGCCGAATTGCTCCAGTCTCAGGCTCCACAAGTGCGTCAAGCACCGGCGATCGGAGAGGTTGGACGCGAGGCTGTATCAAACGAACGCGAACAGCGTTATTTGATCGAACGTGTCGATCCACAGCGAACTTTAGATGTTCAGATCGGCAGGCCGTCGGTACTCAGGTTCCGAACGGCTCCGTTTCGCGATCAAATCGGAGACCCGCAGATACTCGACGCCGTCAATCTCACAGAGACGGAATTGAGTATTCACGGGCAAGAAAGTGGGCTCAACCGTTCTGAACCCTGTGGTTCAAAGACCGGGCTTCAGATTCTCCACCGGAGGTGCTCAGCTACCTGGTAAGAGTATCGGGAGGACCCCGAGCGTTCGCGATATTATGACTTGCTACTGGCGAACCTGGGAACGCGATGTCAATCGCGGCTTTCCCAATAGCGTCGTCAAGTTGAGCTATGTTGGATCGCAGGTCGTTGTGCGGGGCAAAGCCAAGGATATCGAAGAGGCCACCAACATTCTGCGCATCATCGCGCCAGAGCTTACCCACCGAGGCCAAGCCGACAGCGCGGCGAGCGTGGTACCAACTGCTTCACAAAACAGATCCAACAGTCCTTTGGCTTCGGTGCCTCCGTTTCAAGCGGTGGAAGGCTTTACGATCGACGAGATTGTTGAATCGGGTGGTGTCGATGCCGTGTTCCAAGGCAACTCGCCTACAGGTGCCAACCAGGTTCGCATCAATAATCGCTTGATCAATCTGCTTGAGATAGCTGGCGTACATCAAGTGGCCTCAAAGTTACCCTGGCGGAAGTTGTCCGGGATGCCGGCCGGAGCCTGGTCTCCGATGTAGGTATTGGCGATAGCGCCACGCGCACTGGTAGCTCATTTGCCGACTTGTCACTCTGGATACTGGGATCGGTGAGTTCACATTTCGTACGAACTACTTCTTCTTGCAATTGGACGCGCTCAAACGATTGGGCCTGGCCAGGTCGCTTGCCGAACCAAACTTGACATCGCTGAATGGTCAACCGGCTACATTCTTTGTGGGCGGTGGAATTTCCAATACTGGAGTCGGTAGGCACTGTGTCCACAGTGACACAGAACATCCGTTATGTTCCGGTGGGTATTCAGTTAAGTGTGTTACCAACGGTGACTGACGGCGATCGCATTCGTTTGCAATTGCGATCGGTGGTATCGGAACGAGCCGGTCAAGGTTTGGCAGGTAACCAAAACAACAATCAAAACCAGAACAACGATCCAGCCACGCCACCGTCCTTGTCCGTACGTGCGTTTACGACGACGGTCGAGTTGCGTGAATCGGAGTCGTTGGCGATTGCGGGATTGATTCGCAGTTCGCTCACCAGCGCGTCGGCACGAGTTCCTTTTCTCGGCGACATCCCGATGATCGGCAACATTTTTTCTCGCAACTCAAGCAACTATCAGGAACAGGAACTGATTCTGGTCGTGACGCCTCACTTGGTAGCTGGTGTACCACCAGAAAAAACGCAGGCGTTACCGGGTTCTGACTCATTTGAGCCCGTGACATCGAGTTCTTTCTAATGGGCGGTATTGCGGGCAATGTTGCCAACGACTATCGCACGCCCGTTCGGACCGATCTGGACAAGATGAAAGCGTTTCGGCATGCGGAGCAGAAGTATATTCTGGGGATGCCGGGCATGTGGACCGACGTCCACATGCCAACATTGATTTTGCATGATCCGATCCGTAACGAACCGACAAAACCTGTTGGTCAATTCGCCCCGGTTATTGGGGAAACACCATGAACCGGCACCGATCTCGTAAACAATTTTGCATATGGCTATTGGTGACTGGGCTTGGGGTATCCACTGGCTGTAGCAAGTGGTCGACTATCAAGCGGAACTGTCTTCCCTTTGGTTGTGCCGAGCAAGCGCCGAAGGCATCCATCATACAGACTGAACATTGCACAAGTCTCCCTGCCAAGTGAAAGCGTTCCGTCACCCACCTGGAACCTATGTCCAGCGTTGGCAAGATGCCATGGTGTATCAAGCCGATGGACAGCAGTTGATCGTGACCAGGAACCTTTGGTTTGATGGTGGCAATCAACTGGGACCAAAGGGACAAGAGCATTTGATGGCGATCGGCAAACGCTTGACATGCGAGCCCACAACGGTGCTGATTGAAGAAGAGCCCGTTCAAGTCCAACCTGGGCAGACTTATGAAGAGGCCGTGTTCGCAACGACCAAGCTCAACAACCAGCGCCGCAGCGCTATCGTATACGGTTTGACCGCCCTGCAGATACCGTTTGCTGAGGAGTGGATTGTCTTTACCAGCGATCGATCGGTGGGAGTGCGTGGTGTCGAAGCACCCAACGTTTACAATCGTCAATTCTCTGGACAAGGCATGCGCAATCGAGGTGGATTCGGCCAAGGAGGCTTGGGTGGCGGCCTGGGCGGTGGCTTCGGCGGCGGCGGTTTCGGAGGTGGTGGCTTTGGTGGTGGCTTTGGCGGCGGCGGTTTTGGTGGTGGCATGGGAGGCTTCTTCTAATGCGCCAGCATATCTCTGCATTCGTGTTGATGGTTTTCGTTGCTGGTCTGCGTGGGCTGCAATTCGCTGGCAAGACTCAAACCCTCCATCAAATTGCCGAACGCTACATCGCAGCGAAGCCCGATGCCGACAATCAATCTCAACCAGTGCAGCACCTTTGGCCGGTAAGGAACGCGACATAGCCGTTTGTCTTGAGACAGCGCGCCTGGCAACAGATCGCGGTATGGACGATCAAGCCATCGCCAACTATCTACAGGTGCGCAAACTCGATCCCAATCATTCCGCCGTGGCGTATCCACTGGCTGTACTCTACGATCGCGCCGGGTCGAGTCGACGCGGCAGAGGCCGAGTATCAAGCTGCCCTTCGCAATGATCCACGCCAACCAGACTGCTTGTGCGACTATGGCTACTTTCTCTATTCCACCGGACGAAAAGAAGAAGCAGAAGCCAAGCTGCGCGAAGCTCTCAAGGCTGGCCCCGAACCATACGCAAGCACAAACCAATTTGGCTTTGGTGCTCGGTTCGGCTGGTAAGTACGAAGAAGCCAAAAGTTTATTCACTTTGGCAGTTGGTCCAGCGGCAGCACATCATAACATCGGCATGCTAAAACTGCGTGCGGGCGATCGAGCCGGGGCTATTCCTGATCTGCAGGCGGCAGCAGCTCGAGATCCAAGTTTGATGGAAACTCGAGTCGTGCTCCAATCGCTTGAACGAACCGCATCGGCTGGCAGTGTACCTCGATGATCTACAGAAGATCAATGTTCCACATGGCCAGTGTAAAGCTGTGCGAGATGGAACAAGCCGATCATGAGGATGACGCCGGCTTGAACATAGGCCAGGCGTCGCGCGCCCTCTCTCCCGGTAACCAACGAATCAGTCGCTCTCCCAACCACTGCAGAACGTATCCGCTCAGCGCAGCGACACGGCGATGCCTGCCGAAATACAGCGATAACTCGAAATCCTTCCAGCGGATTGCCAGACGAAAGTCCGGCAAAGTAGGCGGCAAGCGCCGTTGGGCACGGCAATACTCCAATCGCAAAACCGAGCAGCAAAGTCATACGCAACTGCGCTGATGAACTTTGACTGGCTGCTTGCGGAGGTTGCGACCGACTTGCCTCGCTCTTCCAACGATGGGAGAAATCGAAATGCTCGCCATCAGGCCGTCCGTGTGATGGCAGTGACCATGCAGTTCCACATGCTTTGTCACCTTTGCGTTACTGTGACGGTCGCTGCTAACTTGATTGCCGCTACAACAGCGGCAGGTGCGCGGTTGTACCGCTTGCGATCTGGCCAAAAACAACAATCGCACGCCAAGCCCACCAGGATCAATGAACTGAGCCACTGCAGACAGGTGCTGACAGTCTCTTCGCCAAGCGTGCGTATCACCGGCAAGCCAATGAGCACCGAAGTGAACGACCGACGCAATGATCGCCAAGGAGAACGCATGACTAACGGCCGTGGTCAATCCCATGACAACGGGATGCCAGAAAGCTTTGCGTTCGCGCAACATATACACGAACATGGCCGTTTTTCCATGGCCAGGCTCTATCGCGTGAAGCATGCCGAGCAAGAAGCCCAAGCCCACGGAGAATTCGATTGGGTGAGTATGCATTTGACCGTCAAGTGTTGCTTGCTCCCGTCCGACCTTCTTCGAGTGTATTCCTAGCACTTATACTCGTCAAGTTTTACGCTTTATCAGTATCCTCTCACGGCCAGCGTAGGGCTGTTTTGTTTAGCCCGTGGCCGGAGGAGACTGTTGACTTGCTAGCGATAGTTGACTTCCTAATAATGAGGGTTGTCAAGTTCGGGATTCGGGGGAGGTGGTGCAATGATTGATCACTTTCGCGAAGAAATGTTTTTGACTGCTAAGCAGGCGGACATAGATGTTTACGAATCCATGCTGCCTGCTGACCACAAGCTCTGTGGTTTAGTTGAAACGATTGATTTCGAAGCGTTTCGGCCGGTGGTGGAATCGGCTTATAGCCACGGAGGCCAGCCCACTGGCATGGCCATGATTGTGTTTAAGCTGGAAGTGCTTAAGTACTTCTACAATCTCTCGGATCGCGAAGTGGTCAGCCGCGCGAATACAGACGTGGCATTTCGGTGGTTCTTAAAGATACCCATAAGCCACTTTTTTACCGACCATACGCTTTCTCACTCTTTTTCGCGGTCGCATGGGTAAGGAACGCTATGAGGAGTTGTTTCACCAGCTTGTCGCTCAGGCTCGGCAAGCCGGAGTGGTGAAGGACCAGTTTACGCTTGAAAGACGCGACGCACATTCTGGCCAATATCTCAATTCCCTCTACGCTAGCCTTGCTTTCACAGATTCGTGAACAGCTCCTCAAGCTGATCGGTCAAGTAAACCCGGAGGCAGCTTCTGGGTACGAGTTAGCCTGTACAGAAGATGCGAGAGCAGACGAAGGATGCCAATGACGCTATCCGTATCAACGGTCGCGTCGAATTGCTGGGCGATGTTTTAGCTTTTGCTCAGAAGCTGTTGACCCAAGACGCTCAACTGCCCTGTGAAAATTAAGACGGATTTGCAACAGTCAGTTACGTTGGCAGAGAAGATACTTGATCAAAAAAAAGAGAAGAAAGCCGAGCGGGAGATCCGTAGCATCGTGGACCCAGATGCTATGCGAGGAAAGCATGGACAGTACTACGACGGCTACGTGATGGATGTGTGCATGGATGCCGACAGCGAGATCATTACTTCAATGAATGTAATGGTAGTGGGGGAATGAGGCGCTAGGCGCTGTAGAACTGATCCAGCCAAGAGCGTAATGCTCATGGCAATGCTCCACGTCAACTTTCGATAGACGGAGCGGGTTTCCATGGGCCTATGATTCAACAGCTGGAGTCGGACCAGATGAAAATGGAAGTTTACGTTCGCCAAAGAAAGAGGTCACCAACTCGGAAATCGGTCCAGAACAATTCGAACTAATCCAAAGCGAAGATGGAAGCCGCAAGTCCGATGTCCCCAAGGGCAGGTGTCAAAGTATAGCCGCCGTGATCGAGCCAATACCACTGTCTTTCGGTTTCCCAAGAAGGTTTGCCGTAGTTGTCCGCTGTTTAGCAAGTGTTGCAATGGAAACGACAAGTCGCACTTCGGTCGAACAGTTCGCAAGAATGACTATCAAGCAGAGTACGATCGTATCCGCCAAGCAGTAAGACCGAGCAATACAAAGAGATTCGCAGTCGCCACCCTGCTATCGAACGCAAACTGAATGAATGCGTCAATCATCACGGGGCTCGCCACGCGAGATATCGCAGGCTAAGTAAAGTGGCAATCCAAATTTTTGGAGTGGGCCTCGCAGTCAATATGAAACGATTCTCAAATCTGATGAAGAGCAAGCTCGCTGCGCAGTCGCAAAGCCAAACCTGCGTTCCCGCAATCTAATAACGCGAATAACGCGCAAGAACCATCCATTGACGGCCAAAACGCTTTCGACCGTCGAGTCCCCCAGCCGTAAACGCGTTATCAATCTTTGCCCCGACCCTAAACAAGCGAAAACAAATGCTATTACCTCAACAGGCTCCGGAGGCTAGGTGAACCCGCTAACCAGTTATGCCTTCAGCCTAGGTCGACATGCTTTAGACAGACAAGTGTATTGAGGTCCGTCGGTGCTTTGAAACATGCTCCTCCGGCTGCCTAGCCTTCGGCCACGGGCTAAACAAAACAGCCCTGCGCGGGCCTACCAACAAACCTTAAGTCCACGTCATTCAGCCCAGGCTGAATGGCGTGAACGCATTTCGTACTCGCTCCGTACTCGTACTCAATGAAATGGTACTCGTACTCGATGCATCGTTTTCGAGTACGAGTACGAGTACCGCCTACGTCTGAGTACGAGTACGAGGTTAAGAACGGTGGTGGCAGTGGCTACGTAGGGCTGGTTTTGGTTTAGCCCGTGGCCGGAGGCTAGGTGAACCCGCTAACCAGTTATGCTTCAGCCTATGTCAACATGCTTTAGACAAACAAGTGTATTGAGGTCCGGCGGTGCTTTGAAATACGCTCCTCCGGCTGCCTAGCCTTCGGCCACGGGCTAAACAAAACAGCCCTGCGCCGGACCACACCACTGCATACTTACACCACTGAATACTCACTGCTCAGCGGCAGTCCTTGCAGTGGCCTTGATTAAAATGTCCCTCGATCGGCCCGAGGGAACGCGAGGTCTTGAGTTCGACTTGGCCATCGTCAAGGCACTGAACGTTGCCACAATCCACACACAGCATGTGAGGATGACCCGATGGATCGGCGGATTGCACAATTTCGAATCGCCACACATGATCGCCTAGCTCCAACTTGCGAAGCAGGTTTGCTTCGGCCATGTCGGCCAACGCCCTAAACAGCGTCGACTTTTCGAGCCCCTTCTCTTCCAGTCCTTCGGTAACCTCCAAATGCGACAACGGGCGATTGGACTGGGCCAAATGAGCCAAGACGGCAATTCTGGCTGGAGTCGCACGAAGGCCGTGCGCACGCAGTAAGTCTTTAAATTCTTCGATGGTGTTTTTCGTCTTGCTCATCGTCCGACCACGTCGAGTAAGAGGCTGAAATGAATGCGTCACAATATAAAGTGGATCAATCGCTGTGGGGTTCGCTGCCGTGAGCCAATCCATTGCTGATCAGCTGAGCAATATGTTCATCCGCCAGCCGATAGTAAATGTGCTTGCCTTGCCGCCTGGCACGCACCAGTCGCTCGCTGCGCAACAGCTTGAGTCTTTGCGAAATTGCTGGCAAGTTATCATCCAATGTCGCGGTCAATTCGGTGACGCACATTTCGTGCTGACTAAGCACCGACAAAAGCCTCAGACGATTCACATCGCCCATCGCTCGGAAAATATTGGCCGTACGCTCACACAGTTGCAACTGGGCAGGCACAACACTCAGTTTGTTGGGATGATCCTCATCCGCACAGCCTTCGGCACCCTCGAGCATTTACGTCTCCCCAACATTCACCACCGCCATCAATCAATCAGCTTCATAAATGATGAATTCTTTGAGTGTGTCCCGTCAAGCCGGATTACTTGCCTGCTCGCTTTCTTCGCCGGATTGGCGTCGATAGGGGCACGCGGAAGCCTCCAGTCGAGACTGTAAGCCCAGACCAACAAGCTGTTTGCCATCAGTGGGGCAGTAAAGTTACTCACATCAATTAGCCGCAGTTCGGTGCGGCGCCATGCATCCAGCGCAAGAAGTCGGTAGCACAACACGAGGTACTGCTCAACGACCAGCCTTGAAGCACAAACGCTCCCGCCAAAGCCCATAGGATACGGCCATTCTTGTGTTCAACCCACCCAGTCCCCAAGGCTACCACCGCCACGATTTGGGAAAGCCACATCGCCAACCAGTGCAGGCCGGCTGACGAACTCCATCAGGTTCTCGGCAAACTCCAGCGAAAAAGCTGATACACATGGCATCGCCACGCAAATATCAACAAACCGCCAGACAACCATTGCCCAATTGGATCGAACTCCCGAAAGTGCAACTCTCTTACTGGGAACACCGAAACGGTGGCATCTACTCAATGCCCTCCAAAGGAATACATTTATCACGTGCACACAATATGCACATCGTATTCGATTTAATCTAGTCATTCCACAGCCAGCAGCCGATATTCATTGCATACTCTCAAAACAATCGACGAGCGTCTGCATGAGGCGGCGGGATGCTGGTGAACCGTCGCGTAACCCGTAGAGGGCCAACAGAGAGCGTGCGCGAGTCATCGCTACGTACAGGTTCTTGGCTAGAATCTGATCATTGCCGCCCACAAATTTGTCGACGCCTGGCAGGAGGATGACTTCGGATTCATAGCCTTTATAAGAGTGTGCCGTCGTGATGACCAGCGTGTTAGGCCGACGTTCAAACTCGCGATTGGCCTGCACCGATAGCTCCACACCGGCTTTCGCCAGTTGTGGTGCCAAGCCGGAAAGCAACGAGCGAGCCATCGCTTTTCCATTGACAATCAGACACATGTCTGCGGGTGCAATCTGCTCCCTTCTCAACCAGGTAGAGGATGTGCTGGGTCAGCATCTTCAACTCATCCTGCGGCTTATCAAAAGTATGCAGGATCGGCTTCGGCCCGTCGACTTGACTGAAGTGGACTTGCAGCCATTCCTGTCCTTGTCGAGTCGACTTCGAAATGGCGCCCAGTTCCGATGAGCTCTTGGAAATCGTTACGATGTCCTGAGTACGTTAACCGGTACAAGACATTGACCGCCAGTTCGGTGATGGGAATGGTCGATCGAAAGCTTTCGCGCATGATGGCGCAGCGACCGCGCATGTCCAAACCAAACTCAGACCACTTCGGTGTCTTTGTTCCATAAATGTTCTGCGAGTTATCGTAGAAGATGTGAGCTGCGCGGCTGTTTGGGTCTTGGGCATCCGACGGTTCCACCATCGACAGCAAGAGCTTCAAAGTTGCAGGCCCCATATCCTGAGCTTCGTCGATGAACATGGCTGAGCAGCGCGGTAATAACTCGCTAATGTCCTGACGATTCAGGAAATCTTCTGCGGCTCGATCGTAGTCGAATTGAAAGTCATTCATCGACAGATCCACACCTGGCAAGATCCGCCTCAGCACGTCACGCACATGCAACAGGGATACGCTTTGCCAAGGGAATTCCGGCTTCTCGAACAAGCTATCCTGCCACAGCTCGTTCCAAGCAGCTTCCACCGTCTCCTGCAGTAATTTATGCAACGACCGTTTCGCGTACACAGCCCATATGATCCGCTCTTGGGCGGGCTGCATGCGCTTGACCGTTCGTGCCAGCCAATGGCACATCACGTACGATTTACCGCTGCCGCCCACTCCGCGCACCAAGCGAGGTTTGCCATCCAACTTCGTGCCTGCCAAGCGTTGTTGCTCTACCGATAGCACAGGCTTCATACTCTTTCGCTGCCGGATTTGTGCGCCCATCGAAGCTTCGCGCGACTCTACACTGTATGGCTCACGCTGATCCTGCACGCGAGCTGCCTTGTTCATTTCGTCTGACTGCTGCGAGGGCACTTTCTGCCAGCACCATCCGCTCGGCGAATTTACAAATCGACTCGCAGTCAAATGCTCGAGCAGCGGCCTCAGGTAGGGTTCAGTCATCTCACTACGGCTCGCCAATACGATGACAGCTTCCCGTGCCCGGCTTAACGCCACATTGATCAATCGCTTCCATTCATCATAAGGCCAGGTCGTAGAACCAGCGTTGACGGTATCAAAGATGACTATGTCCGCTTCCGAACCTTGTTGACTGTGCACGGTCGAAGCCTCCCAGTTGGGAATCTTCCATTTGGCCAGAGCTTGGCGATCGACTGTGATTGGGCCGTAAACGGTGCGATGAACAGACCGTTAGCCGAGCGCAACTCGGCATCCTCAAACAATTGCGAGAGGACGGTGGCAGTCGCTTCACGTACCCAACTCTTGCCATTGGGCCCGCGCTCAGCTCGCACGCTCGCTATATCTTCCGTTGCCTCATCCAACACATACCAGATCGTACGCGAATAGCCAGACAGAGCCGGAGATAGCCGCTTCTGACGAAGTCGAAGTTCCGGGTGCAGTGTGCAAGCATCCTGAATATTGATAATCGGAAACCAACTGGCAAACATCCGCGTGCATGCGGCGCTGCTCCGTTAGGAGTTGTACGGCCGGCGAGCGCTGGCTTATCTCGGTGAGATGGCTAAGTCCGCTGCTGGCGATCCAACGCTGTTGTCGAATCGGCAGAATTCGTGAGATTCGACTTATCGGTGACAGCTGTTTGGAGTCCCCCACTAACACGACGCGGCGAGATGCCAAGAGCGACAGCGCCGCTACGGCTACGCGAGAGATCAAGCCTGCTTCGTCGATGAAGATCGTAGAGAACGCGGCATTCCATCGCCGAGATTCTTTTGAAGTAGCTCATTGGTCAAATAACTGGTTGCTTGAATGCAGTGGCCACTACCACACGAACTTCGGGATCGAGAAAGTTACGATAGCTGCAATCGTTGACCTGACCTCGTAGAACACTTATCCTTTGCCGAGTCATAGCCTTGTCGTCGCGATCCTCCAGCTCTTTCAATTGCCTGGCCAGATCATCGATAGCATGCAGCGCCTCAGACTCGGTACCTTCTAACATGACCTCCAAGTTCGCAGCGAGGAATCGATGTAGCGCCGCACCTTTGCCAATGCGGGCGCAGTGACGATTATCCAGTTGCGGCGATTGACGGCTGCGAGCCGCGTCTCCGATTGCCAAGGCCACGGCGTCGGTAGCGCGATTGGTGGTAGACACGACCATTATCCGCTCGGTTGGATCTGCCAGGATCTCCGCGACTTGTTGCCCAGTTGTCCACGTCTTGCCAGTACCGGGGCGGTCCCCACAGTACGCTCCAAGCGTATCTCCACCATTCGCGCAGGTGTGGCATACCGACGTCACGTGCGCGCTTTACGAACGGATGAACCTTACCTTGCGTCGCGGCCAGGCGAGCAGCCAAGTCTGCGCGAAGCTCAGCGCTCGCTCCATGGTTATAGACGTCGTTCAATACGGACAGAAACTCGAAACGGGCGCACACAAAATGGACCGGCTTTCGGAATTCCTCTCGGGATCATCGACGCAGACAAACAAGCAGCCATGGCGTTCATCCACTTCCAGAATCTCGCCCTGCCACGAGAAATCCTCAACAAAAGGCGGCATCTTCATAGGAAACTCGCGTCGACTCAGGATGCTCGTCGAGCGATATCGGTCGAAAGCCACCGAGCCCTCCCAGGTCCAATCGAACTCAACGGGCCCATCCAATTCCAAACACAAACTGTGCCTCGGTCACGGTGGGCGATCAAGCTGACCTTACGACAACTTAGGCGCAGCCACTGAGAGCTATGTTGATGCTCGCGTTTAGATAGCCAGCGCAGCCTCTTCAAGCAACTGATCCGCCGCTGGCGGCAATTGCAACTCAAGTGGAAAGCAGGCCACCTGCGGCTCGTGCTCAAAGCTACTGTCCGTAATTTCGTCTGACAGATTGTCGCTCACACATATCTGAATAGGGACCAACGCACCACGCCGCGCCTTCGATGCTAATTGCGTTTCGCTCAGGCGACAAGATGCCCACTAACCCAGATACCTTACGCAGCGGTCAAAGCGCTATCGACAGAATTCACTTCACTGCCAAGGAAGGGCTCGTTTATTCCAAGCGGTTGGATTAAGTCGCAATCATTGCCACTCGTCGATGTGCCCCGCTTGGCGATAGACCAATTCTGATTGTCAGCGAAGAAAACGCCACAGAAGAGCCACGGCAAGTTCGGCGGCTAACGAGACGACACAATATACTTTACATATCAACTAATTAGAAGTCCTGCTGGGTTATCTGGTCCAAGACCCAACTTCGCACCCTTCGGCTAAGGAATCTGCAAGTCGCGTCACAGTTCTTCAACCACCTCGCCATTCAGATCCAAGATCGCATCTGCAGCATCTTTAAAGAACCAATCCAAAGCGCTTCACCGCTTAGTTGGTCCAAAGCCCCATTGTCGTCCAACACATCCAGCAGCGGATTCAGCGCAGTCCCACCGCTGCCAACGCCACTCTTCAAGCTCAGTATGCGCTGCGCGTAGGTAGCCGTGCTGGACCATTCCAAGCACAAGTCGTTCAGATTCTGAGGATCTGATCGTGATTGGTTCTGCTCGGGATCATGATATCCTCGTCGTCACCGCCGAAGAGAATATCAATGCCGTTACCCCCGATTAACAAATCGCGTTTACCCCGGCCTCTGGAGCGTGTCGTTCCCTGCGTTACCAACAAGTACATTGGCCAATCCATTGCCAAGCAAAGTGTCATTGCCAAGTCCGCCCAGCGCATTCTCGAAAGTCGTACCCGAACTGAGCTTCAATGTACGATTGGTATGCACTAATTGATTGCTGATCAGCGCCAGGTCGACACTCACATCGATCGCCAGCGCGCTAAAGTCCAGGCGTATCACGCCCTGCCCCAGCTAGTTCTGTAACCGTATCCAGTTCGCTGGCACCAGAAGCCACGTCGAAGTAGTAAACATCATCTCTGCTTCACCTCGCAAGTTGTCATTGCCCTGATAACCCTCGAGAATGTTGTTCAATGCGTTACCGATCAACAAATCATCCGCCAGACCACCCCTCAGCGCTTCGACAACATCGCCCGCCGACAGTCGAATAGTTCGATTTGGCTTGTGCCGGCTGAGCTGTCACCAAACCAAGGGTTGAACGTCACGTTGGTGGTCACGGCTTGAAAGTCGATGCGATCCGTGCCTTCGCCAGGCAATTCGACGACGACATCGGCTTCCGCCAGGCTGGTATCCGCAAAAACATAGTTGTCGTTACCGGGCCCACCGATCAATTGATCGTCACCGGCTGAGCCATCCAACTGATCATCGCCACTGTCACCGCTGAGCGAATCATGGCCACCTCGGCCTACGAGCAAATCATTTCCGCCACCACCTGACATGGTATTGGCGATGTCATTACCAAAGATGATGTCACTTGCACTACCGCCGATCACGCCAGAGAGGCTGGACGCTCGAGGGATCTCTAGTCGTAAGTTCTCATTCACAGTCTGCAAGCTCGCAACTTGCAGATCCAACTGAATTGGTAGTGACGAGGCAGAGAAGTCGAGCACGTTTGTATTGAAATTGTCTGTCGTCCAGACGACGAAGTCCCCCAGTGGCGAATCAGCGTCGAATCGGACAGGCGCGAGATTGGTCTTGAGGAGTCAGCTGACGTGTTTCGATGTTGATTGTATTGACTACCACCCCCTGCAAGTGAATACCCGCTTGGTTCACCAACAAGTCGATGCCCACCAAATTCACTTCGTCCGATCCTTCGCGGCCATCCAATTGAATTTGTGTACCGGTTGCAAAGCGACCGACGAGTGCTTCAGGTCCGGAAATCGGTCCCCGAAAGACACTGACCATGTTCACTCCGGATAACTGACCTGCTGCCAAACGGAAGTAATCGTCATCGACCGATCCTTTCAACGGATCATAGATAAAGGACTTCGCGGCCATAGAGATTCGAAGTGGAAGCGAAAGCCAGGCGTTGACCAAAAGCAACCATGTTTGCAGGATTGCCATTGCCTGAGCCCACGACATGATTGACCATGCGTTGAGCGTTTGAGCCATCAAACAGCCAGAGCTCATTGCCGGTCCTGCCATCATTGGCTGCGAAGTACAACAGACCATTGACGTGGCGTAGATTGTTAGGATTAGAACTGCCGCTAGGATTGATGTTGCTTGCCAAGCTGACGCCACTGGCAGTCCGTCGCCACAATTCGCGATCACCGGAGCTGTTGGTTGCGCTGAAGTACAACGTCCCCCAGACGTTGGTCAGCTCGCCAGGGTTGGAACTGAATTGGCCCAAGGCAATATCGCTGATTCTCTCGGTACTGAGCGATGTACCATTGCTGCGGAAAAGTTCGTTGCCATTAAAGCCATCGTTAGCACTAAAGAACAACGTGCCGCTGACGTTTGTCAGATTGCTGGGTGAAGAACTCGCACTGCCGGCTGCGATATTGCGAACCATCACGGTCGTCGCACTTGTGCCAGTGCTCTTCCAGAGCTCTACACCATTGGTCGCATCGTTGGCCGTAAAGTACAGCGTCGATCCGACGGCCGTCAGGATTGTGGATTAGAGCTAGCCGCCCTGGGGCAATATTGCGAACCATGGTTGTTCCGCTGGCCGATCCATTACTGGACCAAAGCTCGACGCCATTGGTACCATCATTGGCGGTGAAGTACAGTCGATTGCCGACATTCATCATGTTAGCGATGTTCGAGCTGGCAACGCCTGAACGTATGTCGCGCACCAACACAGGCGCGCCGCGATTCAGTCGCCAAAGCTCGCGCCCCGAAGATGTCGACTCGGCGGTGAAGTAGAGCGTGCCGTTGACGTTCGTTAACTGACGCGGGAATGAACTGTTGCTACCGCGGCGCAGGTCGCTGACAATCGTTGTCCCAGCTGTGGTTCCATCGCTCTTCCATAGCTCTGTGCCCGTCACTGGATGGGTGGCTGTAAAGTAAAGAGTCCCGTTAACGTTGGTCAGATAAGACGGCTCCGAACCAGCCTGGAAGTTGATATTCAGCTTTTCTTAAACCGCTTTGCGAACCATCAGTTACCCACAGCTCCGTAGCAAAGTCAGCTTCCAAAGCGGTAAAGAAGAGCTTGTCGCCGACTGCGGTCAACTGCGATGCATTGGAGCTGGCGGTCTGAATCTCTTTCACTTGGACAGTGCCAGCTTCCGTGCCAGTACTGCGCCACAGCAACGATGTGTCATAGTCCACATCGAGGGAAAAGTAGAGCATGCCGCCGACATTGACAAATGGCATGTCGCTAATCTCGTAATCCAACGTGGCCACTTGTGTGGTACCGCTGAAAGTACCATTGCTTCTCCACAACGTGTCGGCATCACCATCAACTTTCGAAAAGTAGAGGATCCCGCCGACATTGGTTAGGTTCGTCAATTTACTGGAAGCCGCGCCGACATCGATATCCCTAACCATGGTAGTACCGATAGCTGTACCATTGCTCTTCCACAACTCACTGCCGTTAGCGGGTGTCGACGCGGTGAAGTACAGATTGCCGCTAACCTTCGTAAGGCCACTAATAAAAATCGATGTCGTCGCGAACGGTCATCGAGCGGACCGAAGCGCCGATCTTCTTGAGGGAGGAACCTAGATGCAGAAACATCGTACCGTTTACCACTTCGGTCTCGACGTTAAAGTCAAACGGTCCCAATGGGACCAGAAGTCGCCAGTAAACCAACATCGAAAGCCGAGGTGCCCTCGAAACGCACCAGTCTCAACTCTTTCAAGATTTTGTCAAAGACAGTGAAGTAGAGCGTGCCACCCACATTGGTCAAACTGTCGATATCATCGTAGCGTCCGTTTGAATCGAAGATCAATTGTCGCCGGCCCTGAACCTTTTATCAGCATTTGCGGTTCGGGACTGCCCAGAGCCGGTTCCGTCATGGTAGTGAAGTACAGCGCGCCGCCTACATTTTCCATTTCGAGCGGTTCTGAATCATAGGCCATCACGGTGCCGCTGGACGTGCCATTGCTTTCCCACAGCTGACCAAGACTATTGAAGTACAACTTGTTGCCAGCTGCAGTCATATTCTTTGGCGCAACCAATTGGGACTGGCCGCCGAGATTCTTGACAAGCGTAGTGCCGGCGCTGGTTCCATCCGTTTTCCACAAGCCCAAGTCAGTGGCGCTGGCGGCAGCCGTAAAGTACAGCACATTGCCGACGCGGGCCATCGACAAAGCGCTCGGGTATAATTGCATGTCCAGATCTTTAACCATGACGGTACTGGCCGAAGTACCATTGCTCTTCCAGAGCGCCAGACCATTCTGTGGGTCCCTGCCGTAGAAGAACGCCGTCGACCCCAAGGCAACCGGCTCTCGGACCGTTTCCAGAGCATTGCTCTCCTTGTTGACATCCATCACCGTCAAGTCAAAGGCCATGACTCGGCGCGATTCGAACGTTTCCAGGGTTAGCTTGCGATGCATGTGGGAATTCTCGTGAGTGAGTTATGAGTAAAATGGGGTCAGGTCTCTTTTCCTGCCAAATGTGCCTCTGCCCCATTTCTCTATTCCACGCATGCGGCCAATGTTACACGGGGTCGAGGAAAAATTTTGAGACTGGTATTTGTATCTTCTCACCGCTTTCATTCTCCACCCAGGATCGCGTGAAACGCATGGAAACAAGCTCCCCCTCTCCCCTGTGTACTCCTGTGTACTCACAGGGGAAGGGGGAAGGGGGGTGAGGGGCGCGCATGAGCTGGGAGCGCCGTGACGCTGTGATGCTTGAGGCTGTGGTTCGAAGCAATGAGTCGTGAATTGGTTTACGTGTAAAGTAATTCGCTGCGGCGGCGTGCTTCGAGCTTATCCGTTGAGCATCAGTACGGTGTTGTACTACAAGCTTGAGCGCGCCCCCTCACCCCCCAACCCCCTCTCCCCCGGAGTACCGGGGGCGAGGGGGAGCCAAGGTTCGCTGCGCTCACTCAATTTTTTGTCTGGTCGAACTGAGCACTTCGAGAACCGCGGCAAGCGCCCAGCGGCTTAGGGCGATGAGCGGCTTCACTGCAACCTGTCGAGTTCGCGCTTGAAAAGATTGTATTTGGCCAGATCAGCTCCTGAGGCTTGCAGCACTTCGCGCAGTTCCTCCAAGGATTCCTCCGCCGAGCGGCGCGTTTGCTCAATCACTTCGCCCGTGGCCTGACAACCGTACTGGGCTCGCACTAGCTGTACCCAATTACGTGCAAGCTGCATATGGACCATCGCAGCCTGCGGCGAAGTCTCCAAGTTGCGATGCAGTAGTTCGATGGATCGCATCAACCCATCGCGCGCTTCAGGAAAACGGCCCAACATATTCAGCAGTTGACATCGCAGGCCCAGATAGACTGCTAACGGGCCTCGGTTATTCGTCATTAGCGGTTGGCGATCGACCATTGCCTGGGCGATCTTGATCGCTTCATCCGTCAGTGCTAGGGCCTCTTCAAGCTGATTGGCATTCTTCAACAAATCGGCTCGATCGTACAGGGACCAGGCCAGTTGACGATTGACATTGATTACATCGGGATAGCCATTGGCCAGTACGCGCGCGACCTCGATCGCCTGACTGCTAAGCGAAAGTTGCAACTGAGGGTCGGTCTCTACACTGGACATGGAGCGTAGCGCTTCGGCTTGGAAGCTCAGCAGTTTAAAGTCTTGCGGCGTGGACAAGAGACATTTCTCAGTCAAGGCATGCGCTCTGCGCCAATTTGCCAGTGCATGATCTACATCACCGACTAGATCATAGAGATGACCTAGTTGACAGTAGCCTGCGACAATCGAACGCTGAGCATTGGCTCTCGCGTCCTTTGAAACGTACTTAGGCGGATCTTGGCAACGGTCAATGCGAGCCTGTGTAGCAGCGATGGCCTCATCGATTCGATTGTCGATCTCCAAGCCTTCGACCATCATCTCCATCGAATCGTTGATCATCAGAAAGAGCTCTTCCGATTTCGCGGACTCTTCGATCGAGCTCAGTATTTTGATCGCGGCTTTAAAGTGCTCAACGGCCGTTTTTGAATCAGCCAGCCGCAGATAGACAACTCCGCTCCAGTAATGACCTTCACCGCGGACCTGGTCGGAGTCCGTACCGACTAACGTTTGCCGAGCCAATTGCTCGTATAAAGTAGCGATCTCTTGCAATACAAACGATCCTGAGTCGACAGTTGGTCCTGCTCTGCAAACTTTTTCAGCACAACTGTGGATGTCAACTTGCGCAGCGCAACTAATGCCTGCTGTGTGGCTTGTTGGCTGGCACGACTGGCCTGATCGGCCGCTTGCCGATAACTTTCAGCTCGCAACCAGAGGCCGGTGGTCAATACAGCTGCGATCAGTAGTGACACCAACGTCAGAGCGGCCATGGGCTTGCGTTTGGCCCAGCGGTACGATTGTTCAAGCAAACTGGTCGGTCGCGCCTTGATGGGCCCGACGCTCGATAAAACACTGTAGATCTTGGCTTAGTTCGTCGACCGAGCTGTAGCGCTGCTGTGGTTCTTTCTGCAAGCACTTCAGACAGATGGTTTCCAGATCGCGTGGGACCGATGGCTGTAAAGTCCGCACAGCGATTGGCGATTGCGTCTGAACCAGTTGCAAGGTCTCGATGACGGTAGCTGCTTGAAACGGCGTTTACCGACCAACAAATGATACAACATGGCGCCGAGCGCATAGACATCACAGCGAGCATCGACTGAAGTAGCAGAACCAACTTGCTCAGGGGCCATGTAGGCTGGTGTGCCGACAGGCGTACCAGTCCGCGTCTGAGTACCTGGTTCGGTCAGGCACTTGGCTAGACCGAAGTCAGAGATTTTCAAGTCGACCCTCGCGCTCTCGGGCCGCAACTGGATACCACCTTCACCGCGGGCAGAGGATATCAACACATTCCCGGGCTTGAGATCGCGATGCACGATGGAGAGGCCATGCGCAAAGGATACGGCTTGGGCAAGCATGCGGACAACTTGGGCTGCGACCGCTGGCTGCAATGGTCCATCTTGCAGCGCGTCTTGCAGACTGCCGCCTGGCATGTACTCCATGATGAAGAAGGGAATGCCTTCATGGATGCCTGAATCATAGATCTGCACGATTTGCGGATGATTCAACCTGCCACAGATGCGGGCTTCGTTGAGAAATCTCTCGGTGGATTTGTCATCGAAGCCATTGAGCAACGATATGACCTTGATAGCCGCAGTTCGATGGAGCGTGCGATGCACAGCCAGATAAACTAAGCCCATTCCTCCACGACCGATGACGCTCAAACAATCGTAATCGCCAATGTGAGCTAGCGCCTCATGCGTGCGACGATCATGAATGCCATGATCATGCGTGCCACGATCATGAATGCCACGATCATGCGTGCCACGATCATGCGTGCCACGATCATGCGTGCCACAATCATGAATAGGAGCTTCATCGATGGCAGGAGTCATCAGGGTGCCGCGAGACTCGCCAGCGTCTCTGGAGCTTGCCAGCCGGGCTCCAAGAGCTTTTCGAATTCGAACAGCTTAGTGATCCGCGCCGACAGCTGAGGAAAGCGCCGCTGATACTCATCGGGTATAGGCTTCTGGCCAGTCTCTTCTCGGAGTACATACTCGAGATAAATCAGTTCCAGCACCAGTTCGTCGTTCTTGATCAGTTCGGGATATTTATCCAGTATGAACTCGACACAAGCGCTCTCTTCTCTATGCACGGCCAATTCCAGTTCAGCTCGCGCTGCTTCGGCCTGTTGGTCTAGAGAATGTGGTTGCGACTCATGACTATGCCTGGTGGAAATGGGGCAAGGAAAACTTGACTAGGCTGGATGCATCGGCCAAACTGGACCCAACCTGCGACGCGCCCTCCCCCTTAGCATGCGCAGAACGATTGATTTTGTAACCTGGCTTGAGCGCGTCATTTCCAGCAATCTTAGCAGTACTATGAGCCCGAATGATTTGCAATCGCTCAGCCGTCGAGCAGCCGAGGGTGACCCGACCGCTCAATCGGCGCTGTGTAATGCCTATGAAAACGAAGTTCGCATTGTGGCTCGAGTTCATCTTGGGACTCAACTGCGACCGCATTTGGATTCATGGGACGTAACCCAATCGGTCCATCGTTGCGTACTGTCTGGTCTGATGGCTGGTAGGTTAGTTGTGGACAATTCGCGTGGCCTGGTTGCGTTAGCCTGTTTGATTGCTCGTCGCAAGATCGCCAAGCAATGGAGAAAACATCGTCGCCAGGTCCGCTTGGAACCAACAGGTGACCGCAAATTGGAGGCACTGATTGACGACGCAGGTGCCGAGTTCACGGGGTCCCCGGACCTGGACGCGCAGCCGCGCAGCGAACTGGCCTTACAACAGCTGAGCCGCATAAGAGATTCGGTAACTCCCGTGGAGCGATTGTTGATCGATCGCAAGCTAGCAGGCAAGACCTCCAACCAGATTGCCGAGGAACTTAATATGGATCCAGTGTCCGTTCGCGTCCGCTGGTCCCGACTGAGTTCCAAGCTCAGAAAGCTTTGTCCCGACGACGCCACTGATTGAAATTGCCTCAGTTCTAAGTCTCAACAGCACTGGCTCAAGTGCTCGCCACTCGCGCGCCGCTACCCAGTAATACCGGCAAGCGCGCGAGTGTTACATCATTTTTCATAAATTCTCAAAAAACGCAGTCGCCCTGGCGAGCATTACGAAGGACTCAGAACTCCAAGCTCCAGTCCCAATTCCTCGATCGCCTGGTCTCGGATGGGTGCTTTATGGCTTGAGAGCGATATTCGGAACCGAATTGGTTTGGGCCGCTTGCAGCCAATCTGTCACCATGCTTAGGTCGCGCGCGTCCAGTACTCCGTCACCATTGGTATCGTAGGGCAGAGTGCGCAGCGTGCTGCCAGGCTCGTAAGCTCGCCGTGTGTACCCTGGCTGAGCGCTGAATTCGCCCTCCCCCGATGGAGAGTTCATCGAGTTGGCGATGTTTAGCGCATCTAACGGGCTGACGACCCCATCTTTGTTGACATCGAGTTTATTGCCGATTTGCAGCGAATCAGACAGCGATGCTGCCGCTGCCGGCGGCGCCGCCAAAATGCGTTCCAACGAAAACTCCGACGTGTTGCCATTTGCATCCGTGGCTAACGCAACGATCCTTGTAGAACCCACGACCAGGTTCGCGGCCGTTCCAACAAAGTTCACTAGCTTGGGGCCAATCGCTAGATCGGCCACCGTGTAGGTTGTACCAGCCAGGTACGTGGCGCCCCTCACCTGCCCCATCGCTCGAATAGAATTCGATTGACAATGGGTACGCGGAATTCGCGGGCGCGGAGTTCACAAGGAAGTTGACTTGCAGGTCGTTACCAATCTTCAGCGGCGATCCTATAAATGTCGGTGAGTTCTGGCCCAGGTTGGCGCCACCATCGGCATCCCCTGCGTCTAGCCGGATTGATGCCAGCCAGTGGCAACAGGTCTATACCTAAATTCGTGTTCAAAGCGAACGAGTTTCTGGTAATGCGGTTGTTGACGCTGCCATCATTGACGCGAACACCCGATTGATTGCCTTGAATCGAATTGGATGGACCAACTGTATTGCCCGATGCGTTACTGGCGAATTGAATGCCTGCGCTGGTATTGGGCACCAGTGGTGTGCCGATAATATTGAACCGGATCGTATTGAGCGTGGCCGCAGCGCTGGTGAGATTGATGCCGATAGAGTTGCCAGCGATCCTGTTGCCGAATCTGAAGCTGGGACCACCGATTTGATTGCCCGAGCTTTGGACAGTTATCCCGGCAACGCCATTGGCTAAGGGAGCTCCGCCGGTAACATTAGTGCCAATGAAGTTACCCGAGACAGTATTGTTGTTACTGTTCAGCCCGATGGTCACGCCCGCGCCGGTATTGCCAGAGATCAAGTTGCGTTTGATCGAAGTTTCGCCCGCCAATGACCACACCGCTCGCACCTCTGAGATAAGCACGCCACTGCCGCCATTACGGATGATCCCGGTACCGCCTTTCGATGTGCCGATCTTGTTGCCGTATGCTACATTGCCGGCTACACCGGCAAGTGAATAAGCGATCCTGCAAATCTGTTTCCCGATACGACATTGCCACCTGCAGCATCAGTGGCTGAACCAATCCGATTGTTAGGTGCTCCAGAGACGAGCACTCCATTGCCTTGTTTAGGAATCGCGGCAGTACCGGTGGGGTTGGTGCCTATCAGATTGCCTTCCACTGTGTTGTTGGAGGCTGCCGCTCCAGTGATCCGAATTCCATTGAGCCTATTGCCAGAGATCGTATTGGGCTCACCTATTCCAGGGTCCACCAATCTTATTGCCGGAGGATTCGATAAGTATACCATCTCCGTTGTTGGGGACTGCTTGCGTACCGGACAAGCTTGTGCCGATGAAGTTGCCTACCACGTCGGTGGCAGTGGCGGATCCAGTGATGGCGATGCCAGACTGACGGTTGCCTGAAACATAAACTTGAAAGATCCTGGTAGCATCGCCATCGACGATGAATATCCCATGTCCGGTGTTGGGTAGCGCGCTAGTTCCATTTCGAGCCAACCCTATACCGCCGCCAACAATAACGTTATTGTCAGAAGCATCACCGTTGATGAACACACCGCTGAGGCCATTGGCGTGAACATTACAGGAGAAGATAGTGTTGTTTGAGCCAATCACTTGAATCCCGTAACCTGCGTTGCCGGCAGCCGCATCAACGGTCCAGTCACTACCTACAGCTAGGCTCTCCAACAAGACATTGCTAGCTCGGACCAACACGCCGTCTTGGGGAAACCTACGAACGTTCAGCTTTCTGATGGTTGTGTTATTGGCAAAATTCTCAATCCGTCGATCGCGCCAGCTAGCGCGCCACCATCGATGGCAACCGATGGAAAATCGCCCGTGCCAGGCTGGGTTGACGCGTCGATGATTACTGCTTCAGTAATGTTCGGAAGAGCGCTGCTCAGAGCAATCGTGTAGGGGCCAACACGGGAATTGCAAAGCGGATCTTGTCGGGCAAGCCGCCTTCGTTGGCGTGAGCATTGGCGTCCAGCATCGCTTGTCGCAATGAGCCTGGTCCCGCATCAAGCGTGTTGGTAACGACGGCCCGTGATATCACTGAAGTCAAAATTGGAGAGTAGCTGATCCAGAGCTGGCGTAGTTCAATGAGAAAACCGCCACTCGATAGGCTTGGCCAGGCACCACGGCATTATAGACCCTGCCACCATTGCACCCGACGCATCAAACAGCGCCAGCCGTGGCGTAAAGGTCGCGCCGCTTGTGTTCAACGATAAATTCCCAGTCGCATCAGCAGGTGCTGTGATGCTGTAATAATCAATGTCTGTGTTGACATCCAGCCCGACGAGTGTACTACCATCGCCAAATGCATTCGCGTTCAACGCGATGGTGGGCGTTGTCGAAGTACCGCTGATGCTCACGGAAACATTGCCGGTTGTGGCGGCTGGCTGGTCGGCTACGGCGACGATGTAACGTACGTCTGCCGTCAAATTCAGAATCAATCGGGCGTCATCGTTGAGCACTGATATGTCATCGTTGTAGCCGATACGGACGCCGGTGCTGGCGATGTAGACGGCTACTTCCGGGTCAACCGCATTACCAAATTCACCCACGTTGATGGTATAGGTGCCAGTGAACTGAGGCGCAAAGTAAAAACTGTCAACGTCAGCTGGAGAATTAATGAATGCGTCAACGCTCAATGTGTCGTTTACTGTATCACCGGACGGAGCATTGTACGCTACAGCATACCCATCTGCGAGTGACAAACTGACGGGAAGCGTCATGACTCGCCGGCCTTCCAACTGCTCATGCCGCAGTTTTCTTCTTGTAATCGGACGTGCTGCGCGATTATGGACGGGACGAAACACATCTCGAAGGGACGCAAGAAATGTGGAGCGACTTGACTTCATGTGGAATCTCCGCGGGGCAATAGAGGGGCTAAACAGAAATGCGCTATGACTCAATGCCAGATCCCCTCCAGAATGTTTCATGAAAATCTAATAAATTGTGGAAGTACTTTTGGAGTGTGGCCCTTGGAACAATCTCTTTGTCCTTTAATTTTTTGTCCGATCACCTATCTGACAAAAAATTGAGTGACAAAAAATGAACAGCCAGATGAGCGTAAGACAACACCATTCGGAAATGGCCAGCACTATCGGCGGCGCAAAGCGCGGCTAGCGCCTTGCGGCTGGAGGGCTGTTAGTAATGAGTAGAGGCATTTGCTGCCCGAACGCGGCTACACTAGATGCCATCAAGGTAGATTTCTTGAGCCGCCAGGCGATCGCGCAGTCGACTCCAGCGAACGCGCACGGCCACCGGATGCAAACCGAGTTGCTGGGCGACTTCCCCAGTCGTGTACCCTTCTAGCTTGCGTTCTAACATCAACCGCTCGATTGGATTCAGACGCTGGCAGAGCTTCTCAAGAGAGTCTGCGTATTGCGCTAACTCCGCCGGTGAGCCTTCGCGACTGTATAAACTCCGAAGTGTTATGGAAAGTAGCTGGCTATCCTGGGCTCCGGTAGTTGCACGAATCTGCCGTCGGTGAGTTCGCCACTTGCGCGCCACCTTTCGACGAACCATCGAACATGCGAGGGCTACAAGACTCTGAGGCGTGGCGATCTCAAACTTGTTGTCGCGGAATCCGGCTAGCAAACATCGGTGTACCGATTGCACCAAATCAACCGAATCTAAATAAGGGCGCAGCAGCGGACCTAGCAGCACGCGCACGACAACGTACACCTGCTGTTCGTCACATGCTTGATGCAAACAGGTGTATTGAAGGCCGTCCGTACTTTGAAGAATGCTCCCGACGCGATTATCTACTCCCGGTTGGGATCTTGAGTAATTGTGGTTTGGCGTTGCCTTCGGGAATGGCGGGGCTGATAAGAACATCGCCTACAGCTTCGTCCCAAGAGTGTTCCAGCAACAGATCAAATCCAGGATTCTGCTCCTTTACCTGGCAAGAACAAGGACCGCAAATAAAGTTTGAGGCAGCGCGAACCGTGTCCCCATGTATGCCCTTGCCGACCAGAGCGTACAAGACCAGGCCACGACCAAGTACCGGAAACACAATCGGTTCATCAAAATCTCGCAGGTCCGATTCGCTATTGAGCAGGCAGTCGATCAGGAACTGTTCTTCTACGTTGTCGCGATCAAGGCTGATAACCGAGAAGTCCACTTTCAACTTGACCTTCACTTTGTTCAACACCTCAGGCTTGATCTCCATCTCTTCGGGCGTTGGCAGTTTCAGCCACTGTTCATCCAGCGTCAACTGTGATTCGATCGCCTTGACGGCAGCCGCATCTTTTTCAGCATCGCCCGACTTAAGCAGAACCCACACAGCTGAGTGCCCGTCGGACAATCGCTGAGCAATCTCTTGACGTGACTTGGAGGTCAATAACTTGGATAAGCCCCCCTGTCGCAACGGCTGAACACTGGCAAGTTGACCGCGCAGCTTTGATTTATTTGGATAATAAACCAGGACAACGCCCGCATCCTTAGCATGCTTTTGCCAGATCGCCCGCTGGTCAGCCCTGTCCAGTTGGGCTGCTGTTTTCCACTGAATTTGCAGGAGTGCTTCCAAACGTTGCCTATCCTCTCCCAGCCACTTGCGCTTGTCCTCTTCGCTACATGCCCGGTCGGTGACGATGATGACCGGGTAACGCTCGGGGCTCCAGCGTTCCAAAGCGTATCGAAAGACCGGAACCTGGCAGGCCCACAGCCATGAGGCGCTCAATACCAAACAGAGTGAGCCTAAGCCCACTAGCCATTTGTTGCCCATTAAGTTCGATTGCGTTTGCATGTGCTTTCATTCCAACGCTGTGTGAGTGATTACCTGCAGCCCTACGCACGAGGTCACGTCACTTACTTTGCTCAGCCTCTGCGGCGTCTTCGCGTAAGATCTCGATGGCTGCCATCTTTATTGGCGGCGAGGCAGGATTGTACTGAGCATCAAAGCTCAGGTTGTCGTCGACCTTGATCGACTTGAACTCGCGCACGTAGATCTTGGTGCGGTGCCGATCGTCGGAAAGCTCCGCGAACGTGCCTGCCAGCTCTTGCCCTTGCCATCGCAGCCTGGCTTGCTGGACGGCCTGCGCATCGCAATCTGTGAAATAGAGTTTGACGCTGTACTTGATACCTTTGGTATCTTCGGGGCCTAACAGCGGAACTTCGAAATGTTCTAGTTGTGTTGCACCAGAAGCAAACAGCCACGGTGTCAGGCTGGCCGGAACATCTACCGAGTCTTCATTGTTGCTGATCCACCGTCCACCTTCGCCTAAACGAGGTTGGATATCAAACACATACTCCAGTCGACCAACGGCATGAGGTCTTGGAAAGCTGAACCATTCGCGACGCTGAAAGTCCATGCGATCACCGGGTGCCCCTAAGTTGATCCCCAGTCGCTTGACAGGCGTGCTCGGCCCGACAGCGCTGAGAATACCCCACGCCGAACTTTCTGGCTTGGGCTCCAAGACGACGGTCGATGCAATTGAAAACTGACAGACGCAACCAGCGCTGGCTTCCGGGATCATCACCAGTCCGTTACCAGGAATGGCATTGATCCAGCAACCTAGCCGTTGACCAGAGAAGTGCTGAGTGCCTGAATCTTTGTAGAGGTCGTAATAGCCGATGAAGCCCGAGCGAAAGAACATCATGTTGGGAGTGGCCGTGATGATGCCACAGTGATGACCTGGTCGACTGAATCGCCAATCGTCTTCGGCACCTGTGACCGGATGGGGACGTTTCTTGGTGACTCCGGTCTTCAAATCGAATGCCCACGGCTCGGCGTAAATGTACTCGCCAATGACCGCTGGACGATTCATGTAATTGGCATCTTTAGCCCACAACAGTTTTCCAGAGGCAGCTTCTAGCACGATTAACTTGCGTTTCTCAAACTGGCCCGAGAGAAACTGTTTCCAATAGTGGCCGTTAGCATTGGCACCGCACAACAGCAAACAGCCATCGGAATAAATAACAGTCAGGCTGCCGCCGCCTGCCGAGACGTTGGTCGTATCCGTCACATCGACCGGTTGAGCCCAGATTTTCTGACCAGTCCGCCGATCGAGACAGACCGCGCGGCGCATGTCCAGCTCTTTCATCTCGGCTTCGGCTTTAGCTGCCGCATCACCGGTCAGTTGTTTGTACTCCGCTTTGTCGCGGCGATAGAGTTCCTGTCGTTCATCGGGTGTCAGGGAGCTTTCGATAAAGAAGACATGTTCGTCACTCATAGCAATCGTGGTGTGCAGCACATTTTCGCCGCGATAAACCCATTGCAGTTTGTGGTTGGTAAGATCGTAGGCAAACAGTCCGTCGGTTTGAGTGGAGATTGTCAGACCGCGACGACGCATCTTTTCTTCCAGCTCTTTGCGAATCGTGCTGGTTCCGAACAGTTGATTCTTGTCCACCGACACATACGCCCACACGCGTTCCAGTCCATCGGGAGATGGTGGCGTTGTAAACGTGTGCCGCACAGCTCCCGATGCGGCATCCAAAGCCTGGCATTGATTGTTGATCGCCATGAACAGCGTATCATCCGTTGCGCATAAGTTATGCGTTTCGCGATTGTTAAAGACACCGGTCCGAATCGCGCCGGGATTCTCAACGCTCCACAAATAGTTTCCGTTGTAGGCATCATAAGCCATGATGCTGTCGGTTCCTTGAATGAACATGCGACCATTGGTCGAAAGCGGAGCTCCGGCTGCTTCGTGCCGATTGATCATCATGCTCGGCCCCGGATCGCCATACCACAATACGCCCAGTCCATCGCGTACGCGCTGGTCATTCGCCGTCGAAGTATTGGCGACGTTACCGTATTGATGCGTCCACTCGCCCGCCCCTGGTAGCTTGCCGCGACGCAAAGTTCCCCAAGCACCTTGCAGCACCAGTTAACCTCGTCCAAACTAAACAGCGATGTCAACCACTTATCAGCCGCCTGCTTGCCTTCACCATTTCGCGCGGCCAACACCACACCACCGCAAGGCTTTAAGAATCGAGCCACTTGGTCCGCGCTACATGGTGAACACATGAACGAACTGCGATTCTGATACGATTAAGTTGGCAAAGTAATTGGGAAGCGGCAGTGCCTCGTAGGGTAAGTTCAACACGGTCAGTCGAGTCCCATGAACTCCCGCGCGTTCATAGAATCCACGCAGTTGATCGCATTTCTTGGCATCCGGTTCGATGCAATAAACAGTCAGATTGCTTTGACGCACCAGCTCCAAAGCCAATCGTCCTTCGTCGCTACCCACCAACAAGCAGAAGCCGCTTTCTGTCCGCTGACTTGCAGAATATCTTTGGCCGCGGCTCGAGCTTTAGCCAGCTTGTCATCATCGACATAGGGATCTGAGTATGGTGAAGGCCACTTCGCAACAGCTGTGGAGGTACTATCGGGCGAGCCCTTACGAAAAGCGTAAATCGCGCCTGCATCGGTGCTGACCATCAGCGAGCGATCGCTGGCCGCCAGCCCCATCGCGTTGCCGACTACTTCCGTTTCCCATTTCAACTGTCCGCTCTGTCGGTCGAGGGCAACCACTCGATCTTTGCCGCCAACGATGACCCAATCGTTGGTGGCAATCATGGTGCCATCCAGTTCACATGGAAACTCCCAGAGCACGCCGACGCCTTTGTACTCTTCGATCTTCTGCTTGGCCAAAGCCAGCTTCTCAGGTTCCTTGCTGACATCTCGTGCTCGTAAGAACCATTCTTGTTTCAGCTTGCTGGCCTGCGCATGTTCTTTGCGGTCGACACAGAAGATCTTGCTGCCGTCCAACAAGTATGCTTTATCGTCAGCCAGAACCATCAAGCGTCCCGAGATATAACCTTCGCCCAATTCACCATTGTCTTCATCCATGGCCAGGAAATGATGCGGACCGCCGGCATAAATTTGACCATCCCCCAACAAAGCTTTGGTGCCACCCACGACACCGCCCGCTTCGGTTCGCCAGGAATACTTGCGCTGAAAAAGGATATCGCCATTCGCTTTGGAGACGGCCACTGGCAGCGATCGGCCCGATGGAACAAACAGAGTGTCGTCATTGGCCAACAAATAGCCTTGAGGTGACAGATCGTTGCGTCCAGCGTCAGCCTGGCTGATGCGATCGTTCTTCCAAAGAATCGCGCCAGTCTTGGCATTGGCAGCGCACAGATAAACTTCTTCGTGCGGAAAGATCCCCGCGCCGAAATAAGCGACATCGCCATCGATTAATACTCCGGTGCGCACAGGCCAGCGCGAGATCAGCTCGCCGCGCGCCAACAGTCGATCATCTTTCGGACCGACGCGAACCTTCCAGACCAACTGGCCGGTGAGCGCTTCCAAACAATAGACCCATCCGTCATCAGATCCGAAGTAAACATTGCCGAAAGCAAAGGCAGGAGCCAGTCGGATAGGGCCTTCGGTAAAGAAGCTCCAGCGTTCTTTCCCAGTGGCTGCATCGCGGCAATGCAGACGTTGATCCACAGTGCTGCCGAAATAGACGCGATCATCGACCAGCAACATTTGCGGAGCCGCATCGAAAGTCACGCGAGGCAACATGATATGGCCTTCGATCGGCACCGTTCGCGAGCCCGACCAGGCTTTCTCGGGCTTGGCCGCCGATTGGTACGTCCAGGCCAACTGTAACTGTGATGGAACAGCTACGGCTGCATACCCCGTGCGGGCATTGTTGCCAAGATAATTATCCCAGTCGGCCGCTTGAATCGCAGACGGTGGATTATGGACAAACAGCAAAGCCACGACGAGGGCAGTCGCATTCAAACACTTGCAGGGGGACATCACCGGCGCTCCGTGGTAAGTTTCGGCTGGATAGCCAATGCTCACATTCACACGCGCGTTAGTGTACCACTTTTGCGACCGGATTTTGTGAGCGTAGCGAACCTGGGCTCCCCTCTCCCTGTGTACTCACAGGGGAGAGGGGGCTGGGGGGGTGAGGGGCGCGCATGAGTTGGGAGCGCCGTGACGCAGTGATGCTTGAGGCTGTGGTTCGAAGCAATGAGTCGTGACTTGGTTTACATGTAAAGTAATTCGCTGTGGCGTGCTTCGAGCTTATCCGTTGAGCATCAATACGGCGTTGTACTACAAGCTTGAGCGCGCCCCTCTCCCCCCAGCCCAGGTTCGCTGCGCTCACTTTAGCCTATGCGGAAAACAACCGAACGATGAACGATTTTCCAGACAGAAGATTTGGTGACAAAAATGTTCTGTCACTAAATTTTTTGTCTCGTTCTTGTATTGTCCTTCGAGAACCGGGGCTAGCGCCCAGCGGCTTAGGTGTTAACGCTCAGCCTACGTCAGCTATATCAATCAAGAACATTTGCCGCCCGTGCCCGGTGTGAGCTGAATCGATGCACACCCAACGTTCGTCGCGGCTCAGTCGCGGGTGCGTATCCACTCGCCACTCGCCTTGATAGATCGGTGGAGAAGCAAAATGTCCGAGGTCGATACGACGCTTGGAACTCAAGTGATAGAGATGAGGTGTCTGATATCGCTTTGGGCCTGAGGGATAAGTGTCATTGAGTATCCACTGATTGTTTCGCAAGTAGGTGAGGTGGCCGCTGCCATCCAAGACACCGTGACCGATCTCTTCCAGGATTCCCGCATCGCGATCCTCAAACAAAAAATTGCCCCACTGATCATTGCCTAACCAGTTTTTGGATTGCGACAGAATATGACTGGCATCGCGCCAGATAAAATGGGATGCATAACCGTTAGGAATAACAATTCGAAGGTCGCTACCATCCATAGCTGAGGTAATCAAGCGTGTCAGCCGACCGCCGCTGGCCAGCGTCCAGCGATGCAGCAGGATAAAGCGTTGGCCATCGGGACCGCATAACAGATGATAGGCATGATGCTTCGAGCCGATCTCGTTGGAAGGGATCTCGCCCATCCGCGCCAGTTGCATGTGCGTGACGATCAGCTTGGCGGCACCTGACTGCAGATCGACATGCGTCACGCCGCTGCCCTCCGGCGCCATCTCATGAAAAAATTTGTCGCGAACACCGGCATAGCCATAACCGGGCCGGACATCCGCTACCCTCGCGAAATCACACGAGACAGCTTCGCGCCCATTGGGGCTGAGCGAATAGATGGGGCTGGGCAACGTCTGCTGCTGTCCACTCTTAGTATCCAGAATATGGCAAACGAAGCGATCGTTTTGGCGATCATTCCAAATGACTTTGGAATCGCTGCCAGGTATCCATTGCAGCATACAGCCTTGTTGCCAATTCCAAGCTCGCGTCTCGCCTAAGCGAATCCAGCGATCCTGATCGTGCAAGTCGACCATGCCGACTTCGATAACATCTTCGGGTGTTGGCGAGCGATGCTCAAACTGGACGCGATTGCCCAGCACGAAGCGATTGTCTGGCGAGAACTGAAGCTTGTCGTAATACCCGAACCAGTGAAAGCCCGGTCCATGCGTGATCTGCCGCACCGGTGGAAGAGTCGACTTCTCAGCTTCCTGCCCCATGATGCTGCCAGCGGTCAGCGACATGGCCAACCCAAGAACTTGTCGACGATCGAGATGAATCGTGGTAGTCGGTTTGGAATTCATAGTGAGTGAGCCAGCCAGTGGAGTGGTTGTCGAGGGTGGTCAGTGCGGTCCGCCCAGGCGATCGTAATCATAACGCGCCAACGTCTTGAAAAGCCCCGCTCTCGCAACGACTTGGCAAGCGATCATCAACAGCGACCATTGCGAGTGTTCTAATCACGCACCATTTTTTCATTTTCTGCTTGACTCTCATCATCTACCTCGCTAGATTTAGTCCACTAGACGTTTAGTCGACTAAACGATCGTTCGGGCCATGCCATCAAGTTGTGGAGTGTGGCCGCGACCAGCGGTGTTTGGCGGCGCAGTACTGAGACGTGAGTTTACTGTTGGAGTCAAGTGAAATGACTGTTACGCAATTGGGGCGGATCCAACTTCTGATCATGCAAGTCCTATGGGACAAAAAGCGTGCGACAGCTCGTGAGATTACGGATGCCATTAGCCAGCGAGAGGATATAGCGCACAGTACGGTGCAAACCCTATTGAGGGGGCTCGAGGAAAAAGGGGCCGTCGATCATGCGGCCGAGGGCCGTACGTTTCAGTTCTTTCCGTTGGTCGATGAGCAGCATTTCAAGGAAACGGCGACACGGGACCTGGTCGAACGCGTGTTCGGTGGAGACGCAGCGAATTTGATGGCACATCTCCTCAACGACAAGAAGGTCTCACGAAAAGAGCTCGACCAAATTCGTGAGATGATCAACAAGCGAAGCAAGAAGTAACTGCATGCCTGTCTGTCCAGTCGTCGATCGATCCCTGAAAGTTTTCTCACACTAGGGCGCATGCCGATGAACTCTCTCAACCTTCAGATGGCAATCCTATCTGCGGCCACAGGCGCAGTCGAGTTCGCAATCAACTGGCTTGTCCAGTCCACGTTGTTGATCGCAGCTGGTTTGCTGCTTGCTCGTACCTTGCAACGACATGGCTCGGCGGCTCAGTCGTTGATCTATCGCACGACGCTGATGGCCGTGTTCCTTTGTCCCATCGCGACCTGGGGATTGGGACAAATCGGTGTTTCCGGTTGGTCTATTGAACTCGCGCCGGCGTATCAAATGACCAGAATCGATCCTAAGGAAAATCGTGTCACCCATGCTGCTTCGACAACCGAGAATGTGCCAGCAGTCGTTTCGGAACCAAGCGCAGTGAAACAATCGACGGTGAACTCATCAGGTGCCAGCAACCTGCCCGATGAGCCGCTGCGAACTACCAACTTGTCACCAGAGTCAACAGTCGGTTCAACCGCAACGATGCCGCAACCGACGGCAGCACCAGGTATCCCGATCCAATCCAGTACCACTACCGCGAGCGAATTGTGGCTTTTCGAAGTTTATTGGTTGGGACTGGTGTCGCCATTTGTTTTGCTCGCTTGGATCGCGGTGAGCGGATGGCTGCTTGTGCGGCTGGCGAACTGTTGGTTGCGAATGTCCCGTCTTCTTCGTGGAGCCGTTCCAGCCGACGAACGGACAATTGAATTATGCCATGAGCTCGCGCATGAACTTTCTGTTTCTGCCCCAGTTGTCATGATCAGTCCGTTCATTTCGAGCCCATGTTTGGCAGGCATCGGCCTGGTAAAGCCTGCCAGTATCCTGTTGCCTAATGACGATCTCAACTTACCGATGCGAGATGTGCTGGTACACGAGCTGGCCCATCTGCGTCGACACGATTGTCATTGGCATTTAGCGCGTCAGATCGCAACTGCCATCTTCTGTTTCCAGCCACTGATGTGGGTGCTCTCGCGACGAATTGAGATCACTGCGGAAGAAGTTTGCGATGACATAGTGGTCTCTACCGGTGCCAATCGTCACGAATATGCGCATCGCTTAGTTGACATTGCAGAGCTGTCGGCTGACGTTTCGGCCGTGGCAGTTGCCGCAGCCGGTGTAGGTATCGTTTCGCTACGAAGCATGCTTGCCAGGCGAGTCGATCGCATCTTGGATTCATCGCGTAACTTATCGACTCGCGTCGGCAACCTCTTAATGATCGCTGTTCTCATCGGAGGCCTGGTCGGAACGGTGTGTGTGGGGCTAGTTGGGGTCCCGCAGCAGAAGGCATTGGCTCAGGAGTCCACGCAGAGTCGCACGACTGAATCGCAAACCAAGAAAGACACGCCAGACTCAAATCGCATTTCGATCGCAGTCACTCTTCCAGACGGCAGCTCTGCTAACAGCACGCATGTTGCAGTCGTGGGATACGATCTCGAACTCGGCGAGATGAAGATCTTTGCTGAGACCATCACAGATGCCCAGGGGCATTGTCCAATCGATGCCACCGTTTTCCCAACGGATAACCTTCCTCATAATGTGCGATTGCTCATCGCGCGGCGCGACGGTTATGGAATAGTCTGGAAAATGCTTAACGGGCCAGCGGCTCTAGTTCTCGATGGACGGTCGACGATTGAGATCCAATTGCACGAGGAAGGAATCGTCGAAGGCAAGTTGATTGGCGTCGAAGGACAACCTGCTGCCGGCGAATCGCTACAAATTGACGCTGTCATAAATCCTGTTTCCGGTATGCGGGAGTTCGAAAGGTCGATCGACCTTCGCGCCAAGCCTGACGTGAAGCGTCCGGCCGCTTGGGTGCCAAGCGTCACCACCGATGCTTCGGGACGATTCAAAATGATGGGTGTTCCCAAAGACCATGGCGTCTACGTGTCACTCGTCAACAGCCAGCGATTTGCTCCTCAAGACATTGCGCTCAACACGGGCGAGCCTGAAGAACGTGGTCCGCATGATGGAACCTATCGGGCTCGTGTGAAGAACGTCAAGCCTGGTGAAGAAGCTGTCATAGCGCTCGATCCAGCCAAAGTCTTTACAGGCACCATCACGTATGAGGACTCAGGCGAACCTGTCCCGGGAGCTACGGTATCAATTTGGGCCAGTCAACATGAGTTCGGTTCGATGAGTTCGGTGGAAGGCCTTACCGATGCAAAGGGCACCTATCGAATCCTGCCCCATCCCGGCATTCGATTCGGTGTGACTGCATATCCACCCAGCGGAGCCCCCTACATGCCGCGCGAGACAGAACGTATCACATGGGAAAACAGCGATCTGACTCGCGAAGTCAACATCAAGGTTCCGCGAGTGTCACTGGTGCGGGGGCGAGTCCTGGAAGAGGGAACTAACAAACCAGTTGAAGGAGCTTCGATCACATTCGAATCTGGCGGAAAAGAAAGTGACATGCCCGAAAATGTCGTCACTGGTTGGCAATCCAGACGGACAACCGACGCCGAAGGTAACTTTACTTTCGCCGTTCCCTACGGCCGCGGAACTTTGTTGGTCAAGAAGAAGGACGCGAACTATGTCTTGCAACACAAGTTCAGCCGAGAAATCCGTTTCGGCACACCAGGTGGTGCTCGAGTCTATGCCCACGCACTGCATGAAGTAAACACAAGCCAGGATAAAGATTCCATCGAGGTCGAGATCCGAATCAAACCGGGCCATGAGGTAAACGGCAAGATCGTCGACGAGCAGGGCAAGCCGATTAACTACGCTGTACTGGCTACAAACCTGGACGTCTGGGATTACTCCGGTGAGTGGCGAGGAGTTTCGCGGCCAACGCTCGGCGGTACGTTTCAACTTCGGGGACTAACCGACGACGAGGAGCATCCAGTCTACTTCTTGGATCCCTACCAAAAGCTTGGGTCAACCGTCAAATTGCGAGCTACCGACGAGCCCGTTAGCGTTGTCCTCAAGCCCTGTGGATCCGCCAAAGCCAAATTCGTTTTGGATAGAGAAGATAGAAAATTTTCCGCCATGCTTCTCTTCGTCTTAACACCTGGCGCGCCGAAATATGACTCTAACGCTATGCGTGCGGGCAAGGCGGTGGCGGATTCTGACTTTGTCGCCAACGTCGATCAAGTCAACTATGGAAACGCTCAAAAGGAACAAGAAGGCGTGAATCGATATTACACCTTCCCGGCTCTCATCCCCGGCGCTACCTACCGACTAATGATCAACGGAGGAATCAATGGCCCCTATAAAGACTTTACTGTTCAATCGGGCGAGAACTTGGACCTAGGCGAATTCACCCCCAAGTTTGACGAGTGATCGATCACCTTGCGATTGGAACCAGAACATGTCTAGTTGGATTCCATACCAACCCAAGCGCGAAGCTCCTTGGAATGTCGAGCGCGTAGTGCACTTGCATCGTCGAGCTGCTTTCGCGGCGACGTGGAGTGAAGTCCAACGCGATTTGCGAGAAGGTTCCGAGGCTGCCATTAATCGTCTTTTGAACGGGCAGCAGACGGAATCCCACCAAGATTTCGAAGCCATTTCACAGAACATCGCGCAAGCTGCAGTTGCTTCGAACAATACCATTCGCCTTAAGGCCTGGTGGTTTTTCCGGATGCTGAAATCCCCTGACCCACTTGGTGAGCGACTGACCCTGATGTGGCACAACCACTTCGCCACCAGCAACCGCAAAGTGGAGAATTTGCTGTGGATGCGCGATCAGAACCAGGTACTAAGAACTCACTCGCGCGGCACATTTGGAAAGTTGCTCGATGCGACTCTCAAGCAGCCTGCTATGTTGAAGTGGCTGGACGCAGATGCAAATCGCAAGGGGCATCCCAACGAGAACTTGGGACGCGAGTTGCTGGAGTTGTTTACGCTAGGTATCGGTAACTACACCGAGAACGATATCCAGTCTGCCGCACGAGCCTTAACGGGTTGGTCTATCAAAGAAAACAACTTTGTTTATCAGGAGTCGCGCCATGACGATGGCGAGATCGAACTATTCGGCTCGCGATCGAAGCTGGACGGCGACGGGTTGTTGAAACGAACGTTGGAGCATCCAGCGACCGCCAAACGTTTGGCATGGCGAATCTGCTCGACGTTCATGGGCGAGAACACATACGATGAGGCCGCGCTCGCGGATTTAGCCGAAGGGCTTCAGCACCACGAACTCAACATTAGTTGGGCGGTTGAAACGGTACTGAAATCAGAACGTTTCTTTGCTGCAAACAACATACGTACTCGGATCACAAGCCCCGCAGAGAGTGTGATCGCCGCCGTCAAGGCGCTGGAATTAGACGACCCACCACCCAGCACTCTGCAGCTGTCGGAGTGGTCGGCACGCATGGGTCAAGATTTGTTTTACCCACCCAACGTCGGAGGCTGGAACGGCGGTCGATCTTGGCTGGGGTCTCGTGAAGTAATCGCGCGCTGCAATTTTGCCAATGCCGTCGCGACCGGACAGCTCTGGTCATCGAGCGAGCCAGTACGAGTTGAGTCTTCAATCTTAAAGCTACTTGAACAATACGCTGTTGAAAGCAGTACGCGTGACCGCGTCCAATGGCTCGCAACTTTGCTCTACGGAACATGCACAGCAGAACAGGCGTCCATGGTCATGAGTGAATTGCGTGGTTCGGAAGCGACGGTGACCAACGTAATTAGAAGACTGCTGGCCGCTCCTGATTATTTGTTGGCCTAATGTAGCGCAATCACCTGTTCACATCTCTCCACAAAAAGGAACCGTACCATGACATCTCGACGCGAATTCTTAAAGGCCTCCGGACGCGGTGCATTGGTATGTTTCACGCCTGGGCTACCTGCTGTGTTCGCCAACACCGCTAATTGCGCGAGCGAGTCTGCCGACGAGAAGGTATTAGTAGTTGTCCAATTGGATGGCGGCAATGATGGAATCAACACCTTGGTTCCCTACGCCGACGATGGCTACGGCAAAGCTCGCAAGACGTTGTTCCAGAAGAAAAGCGAACTGCACAGGTTAAACGACCATGTCGGTTTTCATCGAAGCATGAAGGCGGCATTCGAGTTGTTCGAGGATGATCGCTTGGCAATTGTTCAAGGTGTGGGATATCCAAACCCCAATCGCTCGCATTTCAGCAGCATGAGAATATGGCAAACGGCAAGCTTGGACAGCGAGGACCACGCAGGTTATGGTTGGCTCGGATCCGCGCTCGAACAAACAGCAGATAGTGAAGCGCACGACAAAGCGTCGATCGACCAGAACGGGATCTTTGTGGGCGAACAGGAATCCCCAGTCGCTTTATGGGGGCGCCGAACGAACGCAATAAGCCTGTCTCGCGCGGAAGATTTGCAACTCGCGTTGTCTTCGATTCAGTCAACTGATCCGAGTTTCACAACCAGCAGCCGTTTAACGGATCTCGAACAGTTCGTTCGCAAACAATCGATAACTGCGCGGTCTGCGGCCAAGGCTTTAGCTGAGCAGAATCAAAGTCATGGATCGACGGCACGCTATCCCGATACGGAGTTGGCCACGCACCTCAAGTTTGTTTCCCAACTTCTACAGAGCGGCAACACCTCGCGCGTCTTTTACACGATTCAATCGGGGTATGACACACATGCCAATCAAGAATACACGCATTCTCGCTTATTGAGTGAATTCTCAGAGGCTTTAAAGGCGTTCCTCAACGACCTCAAAGTCGCCAAACTCGACGATCGCGTGGTGGTTCTTGCCTTCAGTGAGTTTGGCCGTCGCGTTACAGAGAATGATTCGGCCGGCACCGACCACGGTTCATCCGGGCCAGTGTTCCTGGCCGGCAGTCCTGTACGCGGAGGCCTCATTGGCGACACTCCTGACATGACCGATTTAATCAACGGTGACCTAAAGACCTTGATTGACTTTCGCCAAATATACGCCACCCTTCTGAGCCAATGGCTGAACATTCCTTCCAAGAAGATCCTCCGCGACGACTTCGAAACTCTGCGACTGTTCAAGTAGCGTTTCAATCAATAGCGGTGCCATGCATCTGGCGAAACGATAACTACCCACGTATTCATTGCGATTCGATCATGAATCCAGAATACTTTACACATAAAGTATTCGGAGACTTTCACTTGGGTTGCATCTGCCAGGCGAATCGCCTTCCATTCTCAGACGCCTTCACTGCAGCAGTTTGAAGTCCGCCAGATCGACGGTGCAAGGCTTAGTGGGAGCCCAGGACACATCGCTGCCGCCGTGGAAGACTTCGCACAACAACGAGTCGATCTGAATTGTCTCGGTGGTTCGCCAGCGCAGTCCGTCCTTGTAAACCACTTTTTCTGCGTCTTCTTCGCCCTGCTTCACCCAGGCTTCCAAAGTTCCATCTGCCTGCCCGACTTCGTTCATGTCGACCCGCATGATAAGCATAACAGGCTTGCCACGAGGAAACCGGAACGTGTTCGGAAACGGGATACTCTGGCCGTACTTGTCCGGCTGGTCGACGTGATAAACATAGACTTCACCACGTCCATCGGCGCGCCACATAAAGCGAGCCGAAAAGCCGTTCGTGCCGTTGGCAGGATTTCCGCCTGTCACACTCTCCGGACCGCCGCACAGCCCCGGCAACTTTCCACCTTTCACAAACTCGAAGTCATTGGAGAACATGACCCAATACGCCAATTCAAGCCGATTGGTCGGAGGAACCGGCTTCCGCCAACCGATGCCCCCCTTCCCTGGCCCGATCTGGTTGGCCTGGCAGGTAACTCGCAACCAATGCCGATTGGATGAATTCACGACTGACACGCGCCCCTCGGAAATTCCATCCTCGAATTTACAGCCCGGCCAGTCACGCTGCCAACGTGCCAGATCGTACGGCCCAATCGGCCCCTTGAGCCGAATATCGATTGGATAAGAATCCTGACCGTGTGTCATCAGCGTTGTGGACATTATCCAAATAACGAAGATCAATAAACGCAAGACCATTATGCAACCTCGGCGCCTGGCTATCCCGTTTCTTTCGTCATCAACATGATACTCATCCAGTTTACCAAGCACGTGATCCCATCCCATTCGGGATCAGGACGCGCCAGCCTGACTGAGCAGAACGCCAACATAAGCTGCATAAGCCGATAGCAGGACCGCTCCCTCCCATCGATTCACTTTGCGGCCGTTTAGTAGTATCGGCAGTAGCACTGCGGTCACGCCGAGCATCCACCAGCAGTCGGAACTGACAATCGACGCTTGCACCGGTAGCGGCTGTACCACTCCCGTCAGGCCGAGAATCATCAGGATGTTGAAAAGGTTGGAGCCAATGACATTGCCAATGGCCACATCGCTCCGGCCACGCAAGCTGGACACCAGCGACGCCACGACTTCCGGCAATCCTGTCCCGGCCGAAACGATGGTCAAGCCGATTAGTCTTTCCGACCATCCCCACAGTCGAGCCAATTGGCTTGCACCCGTGACCGTCGACTGGGCTCCCAGTCCCAATAATGCGATGCCCACTATCAGCAGGATACTGCAAAGTATGGCGCTGGGCTTCTTCTCTGGAGTTAACTCCGTCACTTCCTCGGATAGAACGACAACTTCTTGAGTGGTGAGCTGCTTGCGAACGATGTACACAAGGTATGCAGTAAACGCAACGTAAACCAACACAAACAACATAGCGTCCAATCGGCTGATCAATTGATCATGAGCCACTACGACGCAAAGCAATGTAACAAGCGCGAGCGCAGGATACTCGAGGCTTAACGTATTGCCCGCGATCTTGAACGGTCGAATGAGCGCGCACAGACCAAGAATGACCGTAATGTTAAAGATGTTGGAGCCGACAACATTGGCTACGGCAATCTCAGTACTTCCCTGGTACGCTGCAACTCCGCTCACTGCTAACTCGGGGACGGAGGTTCCCGCCGCCACCACGGTCAAGCCAATAACCGCTGGCGTCAATCGCAATAAAGTTGCCAGTCCCACTGCGCCGCGCAGGAGTACTTCCCCGCCGACGATCAGCAGAAGAATACCGACAATCACCAACAAAGTCGCCAACAGCATCGCCTAACCCTTGCACAAATCGCAGTTCCCGTTGCCCCAGCTAAATTATGCCCAATCAAATGGCAAATTTAGGGCTGAGTTTAGGCGCAAGAGCAACAGTTCACAACCGAATTTCCATCGTATGGGCAAAGTTAGACGAGACAAAGCATTTATTGACAGAACATCTTTGTCACCAAATCTTTTGTCTGGAAACCTGGGCCATTAGCGCCCTGCGGACTAAGGTGATCATGCGCTAACAAATTAACGCAATTCTATTGCCTGGCTGCCCGCAATGCGTTAAATTATTAACGCAACTAGGCGTAGCCGTGCCAGGCCTGGCGAACGACTTTACTGGAAAGCGACAGATATCATGACGGAACCACCGAAGCTCAGTCGCCGTGAGCGACAGATCATGGATGCCGTATTCGCGCTGGGCGAAGCGACGGTCAATCAAGTTGTCGAGACGATCAGTGATGCGCCGACACCGATGGCTGTACGCAGAATGATGCATATTCTCGAAGAGAAAGGGCATCTGAAGCGACGCGAGAAAGGTCGCGAAGTACTTTATGCCCCTCGCCAAAGCCGGACAAAGGCTGGTCGCAGTGCGCTGCAAAACGTGTTGGAAACGTTCTTCGGTGGCTCCATAGAGGAAGCCTTGGCCGCGCATTTGCATTCGAGAAAAGACAAAGTTAGCGATGAAGAACGGGCCAGGCTGATCGAGTTGATCGAACAAGCTAAGTCGGAGGGTCGCTGAGATGAGTCAATACTTCTTATTCGACGCCACACTCGCCAGTGCCTTCACTGCTTCGGGAGTATTGATTCTCGATGCAGCATTCAAAGGTACCATCCTGCTGGCCATGGCGGGCTTGGTGGCTTGGAGCTTGAAACGCGATTCCGCTGCGACGCGGCATTGGGTGTGGCAGGTGGCCATCCTCTCACTACTGCTCATGCCTTGTATGTCCGTAGCGCTGCCACAATGGCGCGTCCTGCCCGCGTGGATGACGATGGATGCAGCTCAACGCCAATCCGCTGGTTCGCTTGCGGGAGTCTTCAGTCCGAACCCAGTGCTGCCCAATGCCAATGCTGCCGAGCCGTTCGAGAATGCGCAGTTTTCGCAGGACCTCCCTTCAGCATGGATCGGTGCCACACCTGATAATGAAGTTGGCATCAACACGTCAGTGGCCAGTCCGCTGGCCAGTCCGTCGGCAGCATCGCCGACGATGCATGTGGAACCATCAGGCTCGCCGTGGAATTGGCAAACGGTCATTGCCTGCTGCTGGGCCATCGGCCTGGTCGCGTTGTTGATACGCTTGGCGATTGCTCGAGCGTACTTGTGGCGAATGGAATGCAGCGCAACTGTTGTCAACAATCTCACTGGCACGGAGCTCCATGACCAGGCTGCGCTGGTCACTGCTTTTCACCAAGCTACTGCTCAGTTGGGCATCAAGCAGCCGGTCAAGCTGCTCATCCATGCTCGGGAAAACATTCCTGTCGTGTGGGGTATCGCGTGGCCGCGCTTGCTGCTGCCCGCAGTCGCCGTTGATTGGTCCGACGAGCAACTGCGTTCGGTATTGCTGCACGAGCTGGCGCACATTAAACGTCGCGATGCGCTATCCCAACTGCTGGCTCAGGCAGCCTGTGCATTGCATTGGTTTAATCCGCTGGCCTGGCTGGCTGCGTGGCGACTGCACGTCGAGCGCGAACGAGCTTGCGATGACTTGGTCTTGGCCAGCGGTATTCGCGCCTCCGCGTACGCAGAGCACCTGCTCGATGTGGCGACGCGGCTAACGTCGTCTCCATGGACTCAAGCTTGCGGGTTGGCGATGGCCAGGAGTTCCTCGCTGCATGGACGGATAACTGCCGTATTGAATCAACGACAAAACAGACGCAGCTTGACCACGAGGCTGGTCGCTTCGTCGATAGTCATCACGACAGCTCTGTTGATTCCATTAGCCATGATGAGCGCTGCTTCGGAGACAGCGGCGATGGCTTCCAACAATGAGCAGGTCGATGAGCAGGTCGATGAGAAAACCGCTGGCAAGACGGCTGCGGATGCGACAGGGCTGCCTACAGGCATAGAGCAACATCTCGATTGGGGTCAACCCGTGAGTGGCCTTCGCGCGGCCGTGATGATACGCGCTGGTGATGCTGCAGGCCAATTGGGCAAAGAACGCAAGATCTTTTTGGTACTCCAAAACGTGTCGGATCACCCCATTCGCTATTGCGACTCGGAGATTCATGAAACCAAAGTGCCGCAGGCAGACGTTGAAGGCCGAAAACTGTACCGAAGGCTCAATGGAGAAGTTATGTTTGCTCTGCAGCATGCGCTGTCGAGCAAAACGGACATCGTATTGCAGCCTCGCCAGGTTCATTGGATTGACATGTTCGACAGCGAGGAAGAGAAAGCTCGCGAGCGCAAAGCGGGCGATCTAATGGCTGAAGGGATTGTGAAAGTTCCGACTCAAGAGCTGTCTGCTGTACTGAAGATTGTTCACGCACCGACTGGCGCTTGGACTGGAAAGCTGACAGCACCTAACACACGCGGTGCCTTCGCAGCCGAGGGAAAGATGCCCAATAGCAAGCAAGGTCAAGCCTTGTTTCGTTACGCCATCGATCGCGCTCGGCTGAACGGCGACATCCCCGGTGGGATCATCAGCCGTTTGCGCGATCTAGTGCAGGAGTTTATCCGTCTAAATAACGGGGACACGTGGGGAGATGCGTATGCGAAGAAAATGCAACTGTTACTACCTCGCTTCGAAAAGAACGGCGATTGGAAACAAGCCGATGTGGTTGCCCTCCTCGATGACATCGCGGCAGTAACGACCATCCCGATAGAACGTACCTTGGATGTGATTCGTGAAAACAGTTTGCAACGAGGCCAGGCCCTGCCAACGTCGCTCGCCAATGCCAACTGGGGCCCTGCTCTGCCCGGAGGACTGCGGATGGCATGGGTGCTCGAACCGCGAGACAAAGTTTATCCACTGGGTTCATCGCTCAAGTCGCGCGTTATGCTTCACAATTCAGGTAAAGAGCCAGTGATCTTCGTCGCGCGCAGTTTTCAACAGCCCCAGCACTCAGCAGGTTTGGCCAATGGTGCTGCATTAAAGATGGAATCGACTTCTTGGACTACCATTGGCCGCCCTGAACCGTATCGATTGCATCCTGGCGAATGCTGCGAACTGCATGCGCCCGGTATTGGCATCGGCTCAAAGAATAAAAACCTTGAAGACTGGTCCAACGTTCGAGCCGGCACTTGGATACTCGCCGACGCTGGAACTGATGTGGTGTTTCAGCCTGGTGCGATCAAACTCACCGGCGATCAAACTGAGAGAATCGATCCCGATTGGTGGCTAAAGTTTATCACGGAACGCATCGAGCGCGATGCGCCGTTACCGGCCGATCCAAAAGAGCGCGAGGTGATTCTGTTTCGAGTGATCTCTGATTTGTTTGGCACGTCACCCCACACTGATGAGGCATCTGCATTCTTGTCGGACAATTCAGCAGATGCCGTAAACAATCTTGCCAAACTCTTGTCGAATCGCACGTGGCACAAATCGATCACTGGTGAGATCAAGAGTGGCGAAGTCAAATTTCGTGTACTACCTGCCGATCCCAACGCGGCAACCCGGCCGCGAATCATCATGAACCCAGGCCGCTTCAACTTGAGTGACCAGGTGCGATTGGTCGTTACACGCAAGCCGGCTGGTGAACGCATTGTGAATGAAGCCAATATCGTCTCGTACTCGCCTGTGAAAGAAAATGTCCTCACCCAAGTGCCGTTGCCCGGTGACTACGACACTTGGGCCGCTGGCTGGTCGCCGGGGACAACGATCCTGTGGGTGAGCCAACAGGGTTTACTGCGCAGATACGACTTCACTGATAGCTCGGCCATCGTGGAAACTCGCTATGAAGGCGATCCGTTAGCCACAGCACCGATTCCAGCGGACGTTCGCGACGCTCTGAGCAGCGCGTTAAAAAATGCAGTGCCTCAAGAGAAGCCAGTTCCGCAACCGCCAGCCGCCTTAGCGCCTGACAAGCAATCGAACAAGGCTCTGCCTGCAATAGTAGAATCCAAGGACGAGCTGTCGCGCGTGATCATGGAACAGTGGCGACGCGTGGCACGCTCAGGCGGCAGAATCCCTGGTGCAACGGTAAGTGCGCTGGAAGCCCCTGTCAAAGAGTACAGCGCCAACTTTCCAAAACTCGCGCCCCTGCTCTCTCGGTTTGATGCCACGCGCGATTGGACAGAAGCGGAGGCTGCTGCGTTGTTAGATGCAGTGGCTGAGATCGAAAAGATGCCCATCAACAGCCTGATGAATGCGTATCGGTTTAGCAAGCCAGCCAACATGCGTTTAGGTAAACCGCTGCCAGCCGCACTTGCCAATGTCGCGTGGGGCAAGCCTGTGGCCAGCGGGCTACGATCCGCATGCCTGCTGGAACCGCAGGCCAAAGAAATTGCGATTGGTTCTCAGATGAAGGTGCGCGCGCTCGTTCATAATTCTGGCACAGCCCCAGTCACATTTCTATTTCCGCGCCATGCCGTACCCAATGGTGTTCGCGTCAACAATGCTCGAGTTCACGTTGTACCGTGGGCTCAGTTGGTTTCTTTTGAACGGGTACGATTAAATGCCGGAGACTATATCGAAGCAGAAAGCTTTGAGGTTGCGATTGAGGATCACTACGACGAAAAGAAGGGTGAGTCTCAAGCGGTAATCGTAGCCAAGACGGGCAGCGAGTTTCAGGTCTCCTATCTAGTAGACCTTTCAGAACAGTTCTTGCGCCAACCCGATGGCTTGCAGGATCCCGATGCCATCTGGCGCCGAACCATTGCCAACCGCGTGGCCGAAGAGGCACCGCTGCCAGCATCTGTGGCAGACCGCGAGCTGCTACTCCGACATGTTATGCTCGACATGTTCGGCGAACTGCCTACGGCCGAAGAGCTGAACGAGTTCGTTACAGATAACTCAGCGACATCGCTCACAAAACTAACCGCGCGCCTGCAATCCCGCCGCTCAGCAACCTCGTTTGCCGGTGAGCTTCCAACTGGCGAAGTAACGATTCGAGCGGTGCGCCGGTAATTGCTTGCGTAGCGCATGGCGAACCGGACAGAACATTGAGTGACAGAAAATGATGCGAGGTAAGTTCCAGTGAACACAAATACGAGAAACCTCCTCTCGCTCATTACGATTGGTTGGCTACTGTCGTCCAGCGCATTGAACGCTGCCGATCCACGTCTCAAAGCAGCCACTAAAAAGGCCGACGATAACGTTGAATTCTTGAGCAAAGATGGATCGACGATAGCCTTAGTGCGAAGCCCGTCAGGAATCGGTAGTGCAACGATTAGCCGAACGACTGACGACTGGCCAGAGCGCATGAAACTTCAACTGCATCTCCAGGGACTCGAAGGCTTAAAGGTGTCGAATGGCAAAGTGGAGTTTGTGGCTGAAGTGACTGGGCCCGACAAGGAGAGATCCCTACAACTGACAAAGAATTCGCAGCCAAGCAATCCGCCAGAGCCTACAAAGCTTGCCGAACGTGAGATCTACTCGTTCGACAAAGACGGCAAGCCTTCCATTGAAACTCCACTCAGAGGTGGTTACTTCGAGGTGCGATTGCCCAAGGAATTGTTCACCGACAATCCCCAATCGATCACGATCCATTGGATCGACTTCTATCGGTAGAAGATCGCCAACCAGATGGTTGGCTCATCCGAAGTCGTCCACTCGACGCGGTGTCTTCGGTGAGCTGGTATGTTGATGAAGTCACCGGTCTTCAAGGCAACGCATTCGTCTTCGATGGTCAGCCGCGCCATCCCGCGGAGCACGACAACCCATTCGTGCTCGTCTTGGTCGTACCAAAAACCATCGGGCGATGCATGCCCATACGAAACGATCTTCTCAATACGAACCTGAGCAGATTGAAGCAGCTTGACAAACAGTTCGCTCGGCAGCTCAGCTGGCAAATCTGAGAA
>JAZKJV010004783.1:0-75981 GCA_037367405.1 Ottelia alismoides | reverse complement strand
TTAATCTTCGAAACCAATCGCTACAGCGTACCGCCACAACTGGCTGGCAAGACGGTGTTGATTCGGGCAAATAAACAGTACGTTGCGATCTGTCATCAAGCCGAGCAAGTGGCTGAACATATGCGTTGCTACTCACAGCGTGAAACGATCATCATCAAAGAACATCTGGCGGAAGCGATCGCCATGCGCAAGATCCAACGTTCGCAGAGACATTCACCGAAACTTCCTAGCCTTGGGTGAAGTGGCCCAAAGCTTTTACGTGGGGCTGTGTAAGCGCCCAGTGAAACCAGCGGTTCACTTGCGCAAACTGGCCGATCTCATCGCTCTATATGGTAGCCAATCCGTGCTCTCAGCCATCGCAGTAGCCAACAGCTATGAGACTTTCGATGCAGCCTATGTGGAAACCATTCTGTATCAACAACGACGTAAACAGTCATTGCCTTCACCGACCACCATCAAACCACAGCGTACGGATCTGACGGAGATCCAGATCGATCCACCCGATCCAGCTAAATACGATCGCTTTATCGAGATGACGATGTCGACAGCCAAGTATGATAAGCTGCGTGAGTTATTGACCGATCTAAAGTTGACTTACATCGCCGAGCATTATCGAGAGACGCTCGATGAAGCTTCTCGCAAAAACACATCGGTACTCGACGTACTTCTGGAACTAATGAACGGCCAAGTCAGTGAGCGACTTAGTCGCGCATTGGCCCGGCGCGTGCGAGATGCTCATCTTCCCAAAGCCAAAACGCTAGCGGAATACAACTTCGACTTCCCTAAACGTATCGCCAAGCAGAAGGTACTGCGTCTATTCGACTGTCAATTCATTGATCAGTATGGCTGCGCGGTTCTGATCGGACCGACCGGTGTGGGCAAGACGCACTTATTAACTGCGCTTGGTTACGTGGCATGTGAAAAGGGAATCACGGTTCGGTTTACTCGAGCCATCGATATGATCAACGTGCTGACTACAGCACAGCTTAATGGAACTCTGGAGAAGAAGCTCCGAGAGTATGTTCGTCCGCAACTTCTCCTCCTCGATGAGCTGGGATATCTTCCGATCGATAAACGCGGTGCGGATCTGATGTTTCAAGTCGTGGCAGCCCGCTATGAATCAGGCTCGATCGTCGTATCGACCAACCGAGCATTCAAGGACTGGGGCCACATCTTCGACGTCGATAATACGCTGGCTACCGCCATGATCGACCGGCTGATGCATCACGGGGAGGCGATCGTCATTCAAGGAGACAGCTATCGCACCAAAGACGGCACACAAGAATAACCCTCACCCGCTCTGGCCTCGCTAATCCTTCTGACTGAAGCATCAACGTCGATCTCTGGACACAATCAGTCACAGCTCAATCCCAGCTCGCACCTGCGCAGACCTACCATCAGCCGCCAGGCAGTCGACCACGGGCGGCCTGTTCTACAACCAGCATCTCGCTCTGAACGCATCAGCTCTACGCGACCCTCGTTAGTCAGTGACTAACATCGCTACCTGACGTTTACCCGACACAGCTAACCCACGAACCGGCCACGAGTGCGTACGCAGCGAAATGAGCGCCGCTGAATCACCCTCTCGGACGCAAACTCACCAGTTGAAGCCTAGCCAGCCAGGCAATAACTCGCCCCAACACTAACTCCGCTGAAAAACACAGCGTCGAGCTGGGCCACCGGTCTAGACACTCGAATACAACCAGCCAAAGTGGCAACAATCAAACTGCTGAAAATGGCTCAGTTCGCATCGCTGGTAACACATGGTGTACAATATCCCAACGAACGACGCGTTTTCAACGCATGTCAACGTCTTCGAAAATCCAGCCGGAAATCATCTGCTTACCGTCTTCGAAACACCGTGGTCAGGTTCGAGTCCGTAGTTACCACACCGGATATCAACGCTTTGACTACGCAGATGTGGAGCTTTAACAAGATCCACTACCTAACCGGTCGATCTTTAACAAGATCCACTACCGAACCGATTCCCCGTGACGAACCATGGGATGCGCCAAAGAAACTTACGCTGACTGCAGTTTACCCTAAGGTCTGGACCAGAATGGTTTCGCGCGGCAATTCGGAGTCGGCTTCCTTCAGCCGATGTTCGCACTGAGCTCTCTGCGTTTCATAACACATCTGACAAAAAATTTGATGACAGAAAAATGGTGGAGGCTATTACGTGTCCGCCGGTGACGCTCTAGCTCAGAGCGACCATGTTTTCGTATTTGAGTATTCGTACTCGTACTCAGAGGCAGGCGGTACTCGTACTCGTACTCGATGCATACTTTTCGAGTACGAGTACGAGTCGAGTACGGGTACTAAATGCATCCCAAACGCACAACATCAAGGGCCTCAGGCTAGGTGAACCAGCTAACCAGTTATGCGTTCAGCTAACGTAGGTAGCCAGCGAGCCAGATAATGGAAGTGCGAAAGCATGTTTTTCACTGGCTACGTCACATGCGTTAGGCAAACAGGTGTATTGAAATCCGTCGGTACTTTGAAGTATGCTCCTCCGGTTGCCTAGCCTTCGGCCACGGGCTAAACAAAACAGCCTCGGGTACAATACCTTGTCCTTGCCGTGCTTTACGCCGGTGCCTTTATAGTGTTTTGTTGGATTATTGTGTTGGTGTACGATTTCCTCCTCGTCCCTTTCAGGAATCGGACAGTACAACGAGTTGCAGACAAAGCCCTCAATCAGCCTTTGTGACGTGCGGTAAGTCTAAAGTTCGGGCTCGCTGCCCTCCACCGACGCGGGTAGGGCGCTTCGCTTTTGCCATCACAACCCGACGCGTTAGCGAGGAGCGGCACTAGGAAGTCCACAACTGGATAAGTCAATTCTCGCCCAACCTTCTGGACGATTCGCCTCTCGGCCGAGCGAGCACATTGGTTTCCAATGGAAAATCGATTGCTGCCGCTCCTCGCTAACGCGTCGGGTTGTGATTCAAGCCTTCGATTGTAGTGGCTTAAAAGCGAAACGCCCTAAAGAGGCGCTGGTGGGCTTGGCAAAACTTGATTGCAGGTTCGAATGCCTACTGGATATACTCCAAGCTGTATCGGCGGGTTTGATAAAAACTTCCGTAGCCAAGTCAATACTCAATCAATCGTCGCGGCGATGGTCAACGTCGACGTTCGTCGTCTCAATGAAACCATTCGGAGCAACATCATGGCCAACAGAATGAATCTCATGCTTTCGTTCGCTCTCGTGTTTGCTTGCACTTGGGCTTTTGGTGACGACGGCCAAGTTTCGACTGCTCGACCCATCACGCTCGAGCGCGCCGTCCTGGACTTTAACGAAGATTCAGATGTCGATCGCGAGCGGCTCGGCCTGCCCCGACTAACTGAGAATGAGATACTGTCTGCAATTCGAGGCACGACCGGAATGGATGCAGAAGACTATAAGCTCTTCACAGAGATTGCAGACTCAAAGAAGCTGCCAGGCAACGCAAAACTGTTATTGTTCAGGCGTCGATTCGCAAATGGCTACAAGTCGTCGGTCTGGAACATCGTGCTGTCCATCAAGAAGAATGACAACGAACACGCTCGAGTTGAAGTGCGCACCCAATACCTGTCAACCGAGAAAGACGTGCCAAACTTTAGTGCGATCCAGTCCTCTAAGTAGCGACGAACAATGTCGTGCACAGTGTAAGTGGAGAAGGACAACTTACTCGCGCTCGCCCGCTGAAACGTTGTCGTTCTGACAAAAAGGAACACTCATGAGCGGCAACGAACTGTCACGCGAATGGCCAGGCCGGCTATCTAAGATTGAATTCGTCGACCCTAAGCCAATTCTTCCGACTGAAACCTCCTCGTTCTTGGAAGTTGCTGGTCTGGCCGCGATCTTTCTCAATCACTGGCAGCCAAACCGTAACAATAACCACCGTGTCAATCGCTAAGAATTTGTCGGTGACCTGGTCGGAAGAAATGAAGATTGGTCGATGCCAAACGCATGGCACCGCTTTTGGCGGATTGGAGACATTGGGTACACCCAAGCCGACGCGTGGCTCTGTATCGAAGAAGGGAGCGGAAGCATCTACGCAATCGATGTGGAAATCGACGATCCAATCTACCTTGTAGCCCGATCGGTAAAGAATCTCGCGTTGTCCATGTTGAATTGGTCACGCTGGCACTCAGCAACAGACGGAGCCCTAGCTTCCATCAACGCACTTCGACAATTGCTTCTATCCAACAAAGATATGACACTTGACGAATTTCAGGCTTTTTGGGGTTCCATGCTGGACTCCGAGTGCGCGAGCGGAATTGACCGATTGGCAGTGTCGCATACATAGTATGTGATCCGTAACGTTCCCCGAGTGAACTGTAGACGAATGACTAACGTTGAGTCCCAGCTGAGAATCATCGCCGACATCGTGATGCTTTCGGCATCTGAAGGCGGACGTAGTCGCGGACTCGAAATCGACGTTGAATCGCGATACATGCCGCATCTGGTGATCGATGAACGCTCCAACCGTGTCGCAAGGACCGACTTGAACCACCAATCCACCGAACACTACATGGGCGTTCAGTTTGAACCGGCATTATCGATTGTCGACTCTGCGACGGGATCTGGGCGATACCGACTTCGTCTCATGTACCATCCCCGCGTCGATTACACGGCTCTGAAACTGAAGGCTACCTTCACGGTACGTGAGGGTGGACGCATCGTTGGCCACGGTATCGTAGTATCATCAGGGAGCCAATCCGATTTGCCACAGCCACAATAGACTCCTGACGTCAAAGTCACTTGGCGGCGACCGCGCGTTCATCACGGAACTTGGTGGGTACACATGCTCTCCACTGGGCTTGTCCCAGTGGAAGCCACGACTGACAGCTACATCGACTCTGTCTCTCCCCATTCGCCGATCGTGACTGTTGCGGCAAACCATTGACTGTTCAATGAAAACGTTTGGTACCGAGCCACTTACTTGCGTAGTGGATCTTGTTAAGGATCCATTTCTACGTAGTGGATCTTGTTAAAGATCCACACCTACATTGGCTCTTCGAAGGCCTTCGTTGGAAGATATCCGAAGAGCGGCTCGAACAAATTGTTTCGCATTGGACAACGCACCTGCTCGCCGCCAAGAAAGAGCGCCTTGTGTATGTGCTTGTTGGTAGCTGTCAGTCGTGGCTTCCACGGGGACAAGCCAGGGACAAGCCCGAATGGCGTGGACTTAAGGTTCATTGGTGGGCCAGCGCAGGGCTGTTTTGTTTAGCCCGTGGCCAAAGGCTAGGCAGCCGGAGGAGCACGTTTCAAAGTACCGACGGACTTCAAACCACCTGCTTTCCTAAAGCATGTTGACGTAGGCTGAAGGCATAACTGGTTAGCGGGTTCACCTAGCCTTCGGCCACGGGCTAAACAAAACAGCCCTGCGTAAATCAGAATTGCCCCTTAAGTCCACGCCATTCGGGACAAGCCCCGTGGAGAGCCTTTGCTCGAGCGGCCGTTGTTGCAGACGCATTCGCCTTTAGCACCCGGCAAATTCCGTGATGAGCCAGTTTTTTTTCGCTGGCATCGCTAAGATAATTGCATTTTCCAGAAACGTGGAGTGCGTTAAGTATGAAACTCAGCTACCCCATTCAACTACTGTTGCTTGTGTTGTTTATCTGCCCTGCGTTGCTCTGTGCAGCGGAGCAGCATAAGGGGGTAATCCTCAAGATCACGGATTCCGGGAAAGGTGGGAATGTTGTTCCCAAGCCGCTTGGTGAAAATCCGCAGCGAATCGTCGAGGAATTGAATGCCCAAGGCGTCACTGAATTGCGCCTCCAGGTGAATAACGGCGAGCCGATGTCCGAGGTTACCGCGGCGGGAGCCGCCGCTACCAATGCATTGGCGCAGTTCGGATTTAAGGGCAAAGTCATCATCGACAACAAACAATGGCATCTGAATAAACCGCGGAGCCAGCAGGATTGGGTTGAAGCCATGCATGGGACCTTCCAGAAAATGGATGCGCGCGGAAAGGCCATCGTCGGTGGTTTTTCGTTTGGAGAGACGACGGCGGATGACGAAAGTTGGAAGGATTATTCCAAGGGCATTGCCGAAGCCGTGCGAGCGTTAAATTTCGCTTTCAAAGACAGCGGTGATCGCCAGGTTTTGCGCGGAAAAAGATTTTATGTTGGCGGCGCGAGCCTCGGCGGTTCATTCAGTAAGCTCAGACCTGCCGATCACGCGACGATCAAGAAGGCCATTGAAAGCGTCGGAGGTACATTGATCTATGCATACAAGTCATTCCACAGCCGAAAGGGATTGCCGGAATCGAAAAGCGAAGACTTGGCGAATACCGCGAATGCGAAAAAGTTCCTTTTGGAGACCGCCGGCCTGGCAAATCTCGCAGCAGTGGCCGGACAGACAGAAGTACAGTATCGTGGAAACGGAAGTGACGGCATAACGGGCGACGCTTCAACCTATGCCGCATTGATAGAGATTTTTAACGAACATCCAAACTTCCTCCATGTCGGCGCCGAAGTGGTCATCAACAATCACAGTGATGGCGAGGCGAAAGGTTACCTCTTTGACTCAAATGGCGAGCCACAATCTAAGACTTGGAAGACGTTGAACAATTTCGCCGATGCGATCAGGAAGAAATGACATTACCCGGCTCGAAATGAATGGCCGGTGGTGGGCGCAGGGCTGTTTTGTTTAGCCCGTGGCCGGAGGCTAGGCAGCCGGAGGAGCATGTTTCAAAGTACCGACAGACTTCAAACCACCCGTTTTCCTAAAGCATGTTGACGTTGGCTGAAAGCATAACTGGTTAGCGGGTTCACCTAGCCTTCGGCTTTTGATGTTGCGCGTTTTGGATGGATTTCGTACTCGTACTCAATGAAATGGTACTCGTACTCGATGCGTAGTTTTCGAGTACAAGTACGAGTACCGCCTGCGGCTGAGTACGAGTACGGATACTCAGGAAATATGAAAGCCTGGTTGTTGGGCTGTTAAAAACGCGCAACATCAAAAACCGGAGGAGCATGTTTCAAAGTACCGACAGACTTCAAACCACCCGTTTTCCGAAAGCATATTGACGTAGGCTGAAGGCATGACTGGTTAGCGGGTTCACCTAGCATTCGGCTTTTGATGTTGCGCGTTTTGGATGGATTTCGTACTCGTACTCAATGAAATGGTACTCGTACTCGTACTCGATGCGTAGCTTTCGAGTACGAGTACGAGTACCGCCTGCGGCTGAGTACGAGTACGGATACTCAGGAAATATGAAAACCTTGTTGTTGGGCTGTTAAAAACGCGCAACATCAAAAACCGGAGGAGCATGTTTCAAAGTACCGACAGACTTCAAACCACCCGTTTTCCTAAAACATGTTGACGTAGGTTGAAAGCATGACTGGTTAGCGGGTTCACCTAGCCTTCGGCCACGGGCTAAACAAAACAGCCCTGCGTAAATCAGAATAGCCCTTAAGTCCACGCCATTCCGGCTCGTCCGGTGGGACACTCACATGGTGTTTGTTTAGTTCGCTTTAGATAGCCGCCCAAATTGATTCAATGCAGCTGAATGTCACTTCCTAAACGCACTAGTAACCCGATTCATTACAACGGCATCGACTTACGCTGGTCCGTGTCGGTACGTGGAGTGTCCGAACAGGGCGAAGGTTTCCTTACAGTGCAAGGCGAGATTGGGCAGCGCTTGCTCGTACAGTTGGCACTCAATGACTATTGGCTTCAAGGGCCAGGGCGACGCTATCGGTCACCCCTGCGTTGGTACGCAATATCTTGGACCAAGCAGTGTCGCTTGGTTGGAGTCCTGGGACGAAAGGAAGCGACTTCCAAAGCCTCGCTTGACGAAGTTGATCAACTGCAGCGAATACTCTAGCGTTTGGCACATAATTCCAATACCACCATCATCCATCAGAACCCGCAGCGGCGCCTTCTTTGATGCAGCGTGGTTTGGAAATTGTAGCAGAGCGAAGTCGCCGTTGATGGCGAATAAGGCGGGTCGCGGGCCGATGCTGGGAAGCCACTCAGGCCGCCAGTTTTCGGGTTGTCGAAAGACAAAAATGCGACACTATGCGAAATTTTTCTGACCAATGTTATGGCAATTCTTTGCCTACGGTTCTTAAACAGAGCGAAAGAATCGCACCACATTCACTGCGTCTCCTAAGAATGCGAGATGGCAGACTTGGCGCGTTCGTTCGTTAAGGCACGCGATAATGGGTGGTAGACTTGGTATTGATCAACCCTTGAGTGTTGGCGATTCAATAGAATCGGACAACAAAGCTTACAGACTCTGCATGCAGCGTGATGGTAACCTTGTCCTGTATCGCCAAAGCGATAGTAAGGCAATGTGGAGTACTGGCACATTTGGGCGCTCGGCAACACACGTGGTGATGCAGGGCGATGGAAATCTTGTGATTTACGGCCCGTCGGGCGCGATTTGGGATTCGGGGACGTGGGGGCTGCGGAAAGCGGACTATCTCGCGATTCAGAACGACGGCGACTTGGTGATTTTTAGCAATGGCTTGGATGCTTGGGGAACGGGAACAAATGATCTCGGGCCATGCCCTGCTGGCTGCACAGACAAGCAAATCCCTGCCGGTGACTGGAGAACCGTCGAAACCTCGATAGGGATAAATTGTGTGGCAACCTTTCGCGGCCCGCCCCACGCCAAAATCAAAGTTAGCAAATGGATATTCTCGACTGACGAACAAGAACTAGACGGGATGACTTACAAAGTGCTGAGTACTTCTCTGGGGAAGATCCAGGTACGCTATCGTCGAACAATAACGATGCGTTACTCATGGCACGCTACAGGTGGGGGTGGTATATCTTTACCCCCGATTAAGTTCTGATTGGCCGAATTGTGAATGTCTCTCAGACCGCGAGCACAGCTTTGCAAGCGTGCGAGATTCGGAATGGTCGGGGTGTGATGAACTACCTTTGCCTACCGTGTCCACACCGCTGCTAATCTGACCGCTGCCTCCGCCGCGCTCACTTTAGCAACGGTGCCAGCGTTCTTCAAATACCTCGCCAACAAATCAACTTACGGCACTTAGTCTTTAGCCGCACCGCCACTGACTGACACCGACTTCACAACTTCGGGAGCGTAAGTCCTTTAGTTCCGTCATCTGTCAGCGTTTGACGGCTACGATCGGCTTCTTTTGCTTCTTCGCACGCCATTTTTTGCGAGCCTGCTCGACGAAGTCACACATTCTTTGTCGAATTCCATGTACAACTGGGCGCTTCGCGTGAATTCGATAGTAGGGTCCGCGCCACCATCCAAAAGTGCCTGAACACAATCAATTTCACCAACGTTAGCCGCACGCATCAAAGGCGTATCGCCGCGCCTGTTTGGCAGATCAGGATCGGCACCTGCCTTGAGAAGCAGCGAAAGACAATCAGGATGCGGCGCACATTGGTAGAGTATAGGATTGCCTATCTTGTCGGTAATATTTGGGTTTAAACCAGCGCTCAAGAGGCTCGCAAGCAGCCGTGGATCTTCGAACTTTTGGATCGCAGGCCATTGGCCATTTTGAATGCCACTTATGTCGCCGACCGCCTCAATCATCTCGGGCAGCCCTTCGATGAATTCGTTTTCAAGAATGCGATCTTGCTTCAGAAGTTGAAGGAGTTTCTTGAGAGATGGCTTGGGGCCTTTTCTGTTGGGCTCAGATGATTTGGCTGCTGTCGGTTTGACTGCTGGTCCAGTCTTCGCCATGCGTTTGTGCCAGTCGGCCTTTAGCCTTCTCGATCAGTTGGTGGAGCTTGGTATTTTGCCTCAATTCTCTGGCATGGCTCTTATCGAGACGCAGGGTCGGATTTGCTCCGATTTTGAGCAGTTGTTTAACCGACTCAGGGCGATTGAGATAGATTGCACGCGCTAATGCCGTTTCGTAGTTTGAACCGTTGCGGCGATCGACATCGATGCTGTATTTGCCGAGCAAGGCAATACACTCAGGGCCAATTGCACATTGCCAAAGCAAGGATTGCCCTTCTTCATCCAGGATTTCCGGTCTCAAACCTGCATCTAAGAGGGCTTGAAGTACCTCGACATTTCCCAAATTGATGAATGGCCATTTGCGGTCTTCAATTCGGCTCAAGTCTCCAGCCTCTTTGATCAATCGTTTGATCTCTTTAACCGTTTGTGGCGTGTGTTCCTTCTGGATCACTCGAAGCAAAGCACGCAGCGATGCCTTGGATCCCGCTGCCTTTGGGCTTGGCTCTTCATTGGCATCGGTTGTATCTTCGTCGTTGTCGAACAGGCGCGCGATCCGCGTCAAAAACTCATCGAAAGAACTTGCTAGTAGATACGCTGCAGAAGCAAGAAAGTTGCCATCGTCGTCCAGCGCTTCTGTATCGTGATTCCACCAATGCACAGCCCCGAAAGTCTTGGGCGATAGGGATATAGTGAAGAGATCGGAACTGCCTGCAATCGGCAGGTGACCATTGGGGATCAATTTCTTGGTGCGTTCGAGTTCGTAGGTGGTTTCGTCCGTGCCTGGCTTGGTGGGCTGCAAATGAAAGAGCGTGCCAACGCCAACGTTGTCGATGTACGGCACGCCTGGTATTCGCACACAGTCAGGATTGGGACGACCGCCATTGGAAGAAAGCAGGAAGTTGCGATACTCGATCGGAAGTTTGCATCCGAGAGACTGCTCAAGTTCGCTGACTTGCTTTTCGGTCGCCGGCCGAACGTTTTTCGGCCGAACGACCTCCAATCGCTCCGGAGCAACTTCGACATATCCCTCGCGAAGCTTTTGCGTTATGAGTTGATCGAAGATCTTTTGAGCCTCGGCCGGGGACTTGGCGACTTTCTTCTTCTCGCGAAGCGTGCCCGTCAATCGACCAAACTGTGTGCTAACCGATTTGCCTGCCTGACTAATCTGCCAACGTTTACGTGACTTGCCATCATCAAAATAGAATCGTCTCGTGAGCACAGTTTTCACTTTCACATTTCCGCCTAGAGCTTCGCTTGCTCTCGCGCAGGGGCTCTTGAATCAAGCTATTCGTGCACAGAATTATAGCAGCAAATGCTATTAGCCGTACTTCTTGATCTGCTCTCTCGGTCATAGATGATTCGACTCCCACTTGACTGTCTCGAGGTGACCGCCAGCGTTGGTTGCGTCAAGGAATAGCTGGCTTGAGTTTTGGGGTTCATCACGGAATTTAGTGGGTACTAAAAACGAATGCGTCTGCTACAACAGCCGCTCAGAGCAACGGCTCTCCACGGGGCTTGTCGCGAATGGCGTGGAATTAAGGCTTATCAAGGTACCTGAGTCAAGATGAGTGGAACTATTTTTTGTCCTTTAATTTTTTGTCCGATCGGTTATCTGACAAAAAATTGAGTGACAGAAAATGAATAGCGAGAAACGCTGATGAAAGCATGAATTTGAGATCGTGGAGGACCGCCGGGGCTTACTCAATAACAAGTTCGGTTTCAACTCGTTGCCTCTTTGCCGATACCCCTTTTGAACTCTGGACGCCCGGCAGATGCCGGGGCGTTCTTCGTTAGGCTGTCAGACATCGTGCAACTTCACCGAATCGTTGCGGTTACGGATTAGTTCGTGTTCACGCCGAAAACGAGTTCCTTGGCCTTTTCAAATTGGTCCGTAACATCGCCATGGAGTTCCATAATCCGTTTCTCGACCTTCAACTCTTGTTCCGTTAAGCCCTTGGTAAAGTCGAGTTTACTCGTATCGATCCAGACGACATTGGGCGCGAGGGTACTTTCGAAGTAGTATTTTCCGTCGGTAAGATCCACGACCGTGCGAAAGTAGGTGGGCGAGATGTTTGGCTTCTCTGGATCTCCCAAACCAAAAGGCACAGACGTGTTTCGCATCACGCTCATGATATACGCGACACCTTCGCCGGGGCTGGACGGTTTGGGTAAAGCGTTCACATAAACTGCGGCGCGCACGAAGCGGTCCATTGACTTCCGCTCGCCTGGAAGCGGCTTGTCGCCGCCAAAGGTGCGATACTGCTTCAAGTTCTCAATCTGCTTTTGATAGGCCGGTTCATTGGTCATCACAGTGTAACGTCGGTCGTGATGGATCTGAGCCTTGCCGCCGATGTACTCGATCACGGCTGAGTCACCAGTCTTGTCTTCAAGCGAAACATGCAACATGGTTGGTGAGCCATTGGGCAACACGAGGGGTTCGATCTGGAACTCAATGGACTTATGGGCCTCAACTGCTTCGGCAACGGTAGCAAAGTTATCAAGGTAGTATTGGGGCCACTGCATGATACCGATACCTTCGCGCTTGAGATCACGTTTGCCGAAATCACATACTTCGGCTAAGAAGAGAACGTGTACGCTAAGCCCCTTCTCGTTCACTCCTTCATGCGTGCCCATGTCGTAACCGGTTAGTGCAACGCTGCCGTACTTAGATGTCCATTTATGTGGGTTCTGCTTGACCGCTCCAACACGCTCAATGCCACGTGGGAACAGGCGGAAAGCAGAATCGACTTTCCCAGTCCAATCGTTGGTTCGTCCCACATAGACGTGCCCACCCTCAGGTGCCCAGAGAACTCGCGTGCAGGGAATGGCAACTGGGGCTGACAATACCCCAATACAAAGCGCAGCGATGAAGTAGAAAGTCTTACGCATATTGATCCTCCAAAGAAAAAGTTGGCCGAACGACGCCAGCATTTATCTTACACTGTCGCGACATCGACAACTTGCCATCTCCTAGTCCAGCCTCCATCGACGTCGTACCGAGCTTGGCCCAGTGCCGAATGGCGTGGAATTAAGGTTCGCTGGTGGGCCAGCGCAGGGGCTGTTTTGTTTAGCCCGTGGCCGGTGGCTAGGCAGCCGAAGGAATACATTACAAAGTACCACAGACTTCCATGCGCCCGTTTTCCCAAAGCATGGTGACGCAGGCCGAAGGCATAACTGGTTAGCGGGTTCACCTAGCCTTCGGCCACGGGCTAAACAAAACAGCCCTGCGTCAATCAGAATAGCCCCTTGAGTCCACGCCATTCGGCACAGGGCCGACGCTTCTGCTGGACGAAAACATGATTGCAATCAGAGCGCTGTCTGCAATGGTTAAGAGTCAACTGGGAGCGATACTGTGATTTGAAGCGCGAGATTTTTCACTTGAAGGGAAGGGGAGGGAAGGGGAACGTTGACCTCATCAGTAGCGTTTGCGATGCTATGTCAGCCCAAACATAGTCCATCTTCTGCGGTTCCCACCATGACTGGCGTGCCCATTTCGCCTTTTCGTAATTCCGATGATCTACGGCTGTCCAAGGCGATTATCGACAGCCTTCCCGGCATCTTCTATCTGTACGATGCGCAAGGGCGTTTTGTGCGATGGAACAACGAATTTGAACGCGTCTCTGGCTATAGTCCCAACGAAATTAGTGTCGCACATCCGCTCGACTTCTTCTCCAGACAAGACCACGCTCTACTGAGCAGCAAGATACAAAGCGTCTTCGAACGTGGTTTCGATGAAGTTGAGGCCAATTTCGTTTCGAGTGATGGAACCGCCACGCCATACCATTTCAACGGCGTCCGCTTAAGCGTCGACGGGCAGATGTACTTGATGGGCGTAGGATTCGACATCAGCAAGCGGCGAATGGCTGAAGCACAGTTGATTGAAAGCGAGCGTCGCCTTCGACTCGCGGTCCAAGCTGCACAGTTAGGCATTTTTGATTGGGACGTTGAGTCAAACAGGATAAGTTGGACCCGAAGACATGAAGAGCTTTGGGGATATGCACCAGGCGAATTCGACGGCACTTACCAGGCCTTCGCTGACCGCGTCCATCCCGAAGATCTGCCGATCGTAATTGAAAAAACCGAACGTTGCAAAGACTCTCATGAGGTCTACTCTTGCGAGTACCGGACCGTTTGGCCCAATGGCAGCGTCCATTGGATTTCGGGAACTGGAGAATTTGAATACGATGACCTAGGACGGCCAAAGCGTATGCGCGGGGTCGTGATGGAAATCACGGGGCGTAAGCAGTTAGAGCAGAAGTACCTTCAAGCTCAGAAAATGGAGTCGGTCGGGCAGTTGGCTGGAGGCGTCGCTCATGACTTTAACAATCTGCTGACCGTTATTACTGGACATTGCGAGCTGGCAATGACAACAGGATCGCTAAGTGACGAGTTGCAGTCGGCACTCACAGACATTGCTGATGCTGCCTCTCGCGCTGCTGAGATTACCCGACAGCTTCTCACCTTTAGTCGCAAGAATGAAGTACGTCCAGTCGATTCCAATTTGAATAGCATTATCTCCGACTCGAAAGGACTACTGCAGCGACTCGTCGGCAAAGACATCGTCATATCATTGACGCTGTGCGAGACTGCCGAAAACATCCGAGTGGACCCGACGCAAATCGTACAAATGTTGATGAACCTGGCCACAAACGCACGCGACGCGATCGACACCACCGGACGCATTGAAATTCAGACCAGTAGCGTCGAAGTCAAAGATGACAATTCGACTAGCTTTCCTCGCTTGCCGACGGGCCGTTATGTGCGGATGCTGTTCAAAGACACAGGTGCAGGAATACCGCCGGAGTATCTCGACAAAGTCTTTGATCCGTTCTTCTCAACCAAAGATGTCAACAAGGGAACCGGCCTTGGATTAAGTGTGGCATATGGAATCATCGAACAGTCCAACGGCCATATTGAAGTCCAAAGCACGCGGGGCGAGACAATCTTCAATGTCTTCTTTCCTACTGCCGAAGAGCAGGCGCGAGACAGAGGTCAACCGACGCACTCTGATGCCTAGCGTTTTCTGGGAGGCTACAGCCGCTGAGGGATAGCCATGATGGCCGCGTGACTTTCCAACGTCACGGCAATGCGTCTGCTACAACAGCCGCTCAGGGCATCGGCTCTCCACGGGGCTTGTCCCGAATAGCGTGGACTTAAGCGTTTCTCGCTGTTCATTTTCTGTCACTCAATTTTTTGTCAGATAACCGATCGGACAAAAAATTAAAGGACAAAAAATAGTTCCACTCATCATGACTCAGGTGCCTTGATAAGCCCATAAGTCCACGCCATTCGGGCTTGTCCCCGTGGAGAGCATGTACACCCACTAAATTCAGTGATGAACCGGAACCTTAGACTTTAAGATCTCGATGGAGCGTTGCATCAGTGAAGCTGCTACAATCGCGGAGAGGTTCGATGGATTCTCTCAATCCTGTGGCGGAGGGTTTTCGCGATGCTTGACTCTCGACGATGGTTTCTGCGACGCGTTGGAAGTGGGATGTTATTGGCGGGTCTGGGTTCGCAGTGCGCCAATGATTTAGGACTGGAAGTAGGTGGTGTAGTTTTAGCGGCGGACGACGAGCCGCGGAGGCTGAACTTCGGTCAGCTTGAACCACTCGTGCAACTCATGCAAGACACAGATCCTGATGCGTTGACAAAGGTGCTGGCTGACAAGATTCGCAGTGGAACCGAATTGCGGACTCTGGTAGCGGCTGGCGCTCTTGCGAATGCACGAACCTTCGGCGGCCAAGACTACATTGGCTTCCACACTTTCATGGCGCTCGCGCCTGCCTATCAGATGGCCATGAATCTGCCGGCCGGACAACAAGCGTTGCCAGTTCTGAAAGTACTGCATCGGAATAGTTCGAGAATTCAAGCTCTAGGAGGTCACGCACACGAAGTGCTCCTGGCCGCTGAGGCAGAAGAGACAACAGCAAATGTGGATACGAGCGCACACTTGCGCTCTGTGGCCCGCACCGGAGATGTTGATCGCGCTGACCGCGTCTGTATAGGTTTGGCCGATTTGCCAAGTCACGAAGCGTTTAAGCATGTGATGATGGAAGTTGAAGATGAAGTGGATGTGCATCGAGTGGTACTGGCTTGGCGAGCGCTAGATACGCTGTCGATCGCTGGTTCTGAATGGGCTAACTGTCTGCTTAGGCAATCGGTTCGTTACTGCGCTAACGTCGAAAACCAAATGCTGCAGAACAAACGCGTGCCGTCGCCTATTCGCAAACTTCTGCCAGAGTTAATCGACCGCTACTCTCTGCATGCCATACCACAGGGATCAAAAGTGGGCGATGACCTGTGGTTGGACGAACTGGCTCAGACTATTTTTCGAGGTACTCGTGAGCAAGCCGCTGATGCAGTCGCACAATCACTCCGTGCTGGCTATTCACATGCAGGTGTTGCCGAAGCGCTGTCGATCGCAGCCAACCGTTTAGTGCTGTTCGATCGCGGCCGACCAGAGAAGTGGGCAAGTAATGAGAAGCCTGTCGGCAGTTGCCACGGTGACTCTATTGGCGTCCATGCATCGGATGCTGCCAACGCGTGGCGAAACATAGTCAACGTGTATGCAAATCACCAAACAAAAGCCAGCGCATCCCGAGAATCGACTTCGGCCTTGATCGTCGGAGCATTCCATACTGGCGGTCAAAGTGATAACTGTGGTGAGAAGGCTATTCCGTTGGACCACCACAAGGCACAGCTGAAATCTGGTTCGCCTGCTGAGCTACTCAAGTTGAGTGAAGAAGCCATTCGTGCCAATGACCAGTTTCGCGCGGCTGCAGCTATCCAACTTTACGGTGAGCAAAACTTACCTGAGAAACCAGTTTTCGACCTTATGCGCCGATTCGCCACCAGTGAAGATGGCGCACTGCATGCCGAGAAATACTTTCATACCGTTACCGAAGAGTTCGCTGTCACACGGAGTACCTATCGTTGGAACCAACTGGTCGCCCTCGCACGTGTGACGGCAAGCGAGTTTGGAAGAACCTCGCCCGGATATTTGGCCGCGAAAGAAGCTGTGGGCATCGGGGTCTAGTTCACTGTTTGCACACGTCATATCTGCTGTGCAACTTGGCACATAGCTTGGCATGAGAAGGACGTAGGTATACATGCTCTCCACGGGGCTTGTCCGAATGGCGTGGACTTAAGGCTTATCAAGGCACCTGAGTCATGATGAGTGGAACTATATTTTTTGTCCTTTAATTTTTTGTCCGATCGGTTATCTGACAAAGAATTGAGTGACAGAAAATGAACAGCGAGAAACGCTTAAGTCCACGCCATTCGGGAGGCGGCACGATTCATCTGTGCCCAAGCATTTGATGCTGTCCCCGGACACACATAGACTCGAACTTAATTGCCATGGTGCAATCACACGGCCGCACGAACTACCTCCCGCATCGACGACCGGGCACTCTCGCAGCGACATAAAGGCAGAACCATCGCATGCAACGGAGCTGGCGGTCGGGTCGGTTTTGAAGTCAAAGCGTATTGCGCCGGCCCGCTGATGCGTAGCGTTTATCCGACTGAAAGCCATTCTCGATTTCCGATGCAATGCTCGAACTGTGCTCAACGCAACCCGGTTTGCCCCGGCAACTCTCCTCGCGACTGGACAATGGCCGCGTTGTGCTTCACCGCAGCCGCTGCTGTTCTATTCGCACTCGGGCTGGGCAACGGCTCAATCGCCACGTTTGCGTTCTGCTGTGTGTCGGCGTTTGGCGCGGTATATTGCTGGCTCGCTGCAGTCAACCGTCGCGACTGGGCAAGAACGTTTTACGGTTCAAACTGCCCAAAATGTGGGTGCCGTGCCATCGTAACAATTTGGACCTCAAACTCGTAGTGTTAGACAATTCGCGTTGGATCACATTGCTGTTGGCGGTGGGGATCGTGCCGTCTTCACACGCAACTCGGTCAACCGTGCAGAACAAAGCGGTGAACGGTAGTCGCCGATGAAGCTGGACTTGAGTAATAGTTTTTTGGCGGCGGCCCCGTTGCGGCTGCCGTTCGTTGGCTGGGATCCACGCAATCCATGATCAAGTATACGATCAAATGCATTGACTGCGGCGCAGATGCTTCCAGTGCATTTGGGCAATCTGTGTCAGGAGCCAAACTTGCATGGTTTCAATCAACGCGATGCTCGAGTTGCGGACTGGCACTTGAAGCCGACGACTATGGACTGCCACCAAATGCGATTCGCGCCGAGATCATCCAATCCACCGGTAGATGGGGATTGCAAATCAATTTGAAAGGCCCCAAACGAATTGAGGCCTGCAAGATTCTTCATTGCGACTTGAATACGACCATGGAAGAGGTTGCGCAAATGAAGAACCGCATGCCTGGCGTCGTGTATACGGGAACAAAGACAGAGATGGAATGGTTGTACAGCCGGTTGACGCAATTCGCGATTGCTTCGACGGTAGTGCAACAGTCGGACGACACAAATGCTCAATTGATCGACATCGCCCGTCTGGACTCCATCGCATTCGAAGACCGAAAACAGCGATAAAGCGAAGACATCGAACTTCGGGACGCACATGGACCACGGATTCCGAAGTGGCAAGTGCGCGAACTGATGAGCCTACCAGGAACATCGGCCATTCTCCAGTTTAGAATTTCGATCACGGAAGCCGGTGTGCGTAGAATTGCTTGACGCGCTAATTTACGCGGAACACCAACCACCTTGGAGGACGCATGGCTCTTAAGGCTATCTACGCAGGGGCCTTTGCAATCACAACCCGACGCGTTAGCGAGGTGCGGCACCGGGAAGTCCACAACTGGATAAGTCTATTCTCGCCCAACCTACTGGACGATTCGCCTCTGGGCCGAGCGAGAACATTGGTTTCCAGTGGAAAATCGATTGGTGCCGCTCCTCGCTAACGCGTCGGGTTTTGATTGCCAAGCCTTCGCTTTAAAGCCAAGCGCCCTCCAAGCCCGAATGGCGTGGAAATATGGTTCGCTGGTGGGTCAGCGCAGGGCTGTTTTGTTTAGCCCGTGGCCAAAGGCTAGGTGAACCCGCTAACCAGTTATGCCTTCAGCCTATGTCAACATGCTTTAGACAAACAAGTGTATTGAGGTCCGTCGGTGCATTGAAACATGCTCCTCCGGCAGCCTAGCCTTCGGCTTTTGATGTTGCGCGTTTTTAACAGCCCAACAACCAGGTTTTCGTATTTCCTGAGTATCCGTACTCGTACTCAGCCGCAGGCGGTACTCGTACTCGAAAGCTACGCATCGAGTACGAGTACGAGTACCATTTCATTGAGTACGAGTACAAAATCCATCCAAAACGCGCAACATCAAAACCTTCGGCCACGGGCTAAACAAAACAGCCCTGCGTAAATCAGAATAGCCTTTAAGTCCACGCCATTGCTCCAAACCCCGTGGAGATCATGTACACCCACTAACCTTGAATCGCTAATATGCGCCACCGCCAAGCGCGCGGTAAGCATTCACCATGGCAGACAACTGTTGTTGTTTGGTTTCGATCAAGGTCATGCGAACTTCCATTAGGTCGCGTTGAGCCAGTAAGACTTCCATGTACTCGGCGCGTGCGTTCTGGAAAAGTTTGGTGGCTACGTCAACCGATTTTTCAAGCGACTCGAGCTGCTGTTTCTTGACCTCGATGCTTTTACCGTAGTTCTCCACGGCGGCTAAATAGTTGATTAGTTCCGTGAAAGCGTCAATCACTGTTTGCTGATAGTTATAGATGCTTTGTAGTTGACGGGCATTGGCCGTTCGGTATTCAGCTTGAATAGCGCGTTTGTTGACCAGTGGTCCGACTATGTCACCGGCCACGTTGTAGACCAACGATTCGGGGTTTGAAACAAGTATCGTGCATCGAAGGCGCGATAGCCCACGCCCGCGCTGATACCCAACGAAGGATAGAAGCGGGCCTTGGCAACTTGAACATCTAATCCCGCAGCTTGTACGTCCCGTTCGGCTTGGCGAATATCGGCGCGGTTTCTCAACAGCTCAGGAGGCAGCCCGGTGTTGAGTGAATTCAAGGATACGTTCAAAAAATCAACCGACGGCCGCGCAATGGGCTGTGGATACCTACCCAACAAGCTATTGATGCGATTCTCCGCTTCGATGATTTCTTGTTGAACGATCAGACGCTCGCTTTCATTTTTGCGCACTTCAGCCTGAAACCTTTGCACGGCCAGTTCCGTTTCCCTGGCCGCCGCCTTTTTCGCTTCAGCAATACGCAGACTCGATTGCTGAATGGCAATCATCTGGTTGAGCGCGAGCATGCGATTGTCCAGTGCCAGCAGTTCGTAGTAATTGCCGGCAACTTCGGCTACCAAACGTGTGATAACATAGTTTCGGCCTTCTTGAGTGCTCAAGTAACGCATAGCTGCGGCGCGTTGAGCATTCCGCAAACGCTTCCAAATGTCGATCTCCCACGAGACCGTTGTGCCTACCATAAAGTCGGGCAGGGGGTCAGGAAAGGCGCGTCCAGGCCGGCCTTCCAGTTGATCTTCCACAGCGCCTTCGCGCGTGTACCGGCCCGACTTCTCCACGCCAGCACGCGCTAGGTATCCAACAAAAGGACGATAGGCACCGCTGCGGGCTTGCACTTCATAACATGCGATCTGGACATCTTCGGCCAAGATCTTCAGTTCCTGGTTACCGGTGATCGCTTGTTGGATCAAGCTATTGAGCGTCGGATCATTAAACATATCGTACCGAGTCATCACGGCTGAACTGGGCGCCCCGGCTGGCTCTGCCTGCCAACCACCGCCAGTCAGCAACACTGGGTTCAATGTCTGGCCCTCCAACTCCTCGCTGATGGGGTCTTTGGGTGGCTTTGAGATAGTGCTGCTGTTGTCCGATGGCGAGATATTCGACGAACTGTTGTCAGCCTGCGCTCCTCCAGCCTGGTTCGCCTGGTTCGTTGTACTCTCCGTAACCTCCAGGCCATCTTTGGTCGTCTTGGAAGTTTGTTCATCCGCGATCTTCAAAGCCGAGCTCGGCTTGACGAAGCTCACCAGCTTGATGGAAGGGAGCCACTTGCGACTGGTCTTGCCCTCTGCTTTATCTTTCGCTTCACTCTGTTCCTCACTTGCAGGATCGTTGGACTGGGGCGGAGCGTCGCTGGATTTTGAATCAGGCTGATCGGGCGCTGGATTGCCTCCCGCTGGATTGTTTCCAGCGGCGCTGGCTGACGAACTTTGAACGGGAGGTTGTGTGGCGGGGACCGGCATTTCGCCCCGGTTCCAGTTTGTCCCCGCTTGATAACTAGAGGGCAGCACGGGCCCAGCTTGCGGTCCCCTGAGTTTCGGAATGCTACAGCCGTCGACACAGATTGCAATGCTAGCGAGCAATGCTAAGCGAGTCACTTGGCTGCGATTGCGTTTGGTGATCGTCTTGAATTTGCGTGCCATGGGTTCCATCCCAAGAAGTGCTTAACCGTCGTGCCCAGTTCATTGGTGTCGACTATCTACATGTTCGGATTGATGAATCTCATCCGAGTTCCATGTAGGTAAACTGGCAAGCAATCGAAGTTAGCTTTGCAGCTTGCCTCGATAGAAAGTCTCGGTGCATGGAGGCCAAATGCGTTAAGGCTTGATCAGATTGCCGCATCGGTGTCCTGTAGTCGAGAGTGTCGAGAAGTGGGGCGTCCACTGCGTGGCAGGTCGCTAAGGACGAACTGAATCTGTTCTCGCAAGACATCGCTGGATTGGTTGCATTCGATCTGTACCAAGTTCTTGAAGGCGGCGTTCCAGCGTTTACGCCACAAACCAACGTGATTGCGATGCACGCCAACCAGGCGTGCAATCTCTGCGTTTGGTCTGCGATCAAAGGCCAAGACAATAATCTGTGCACGTCTCCGAATCGGCTCTGGTACGGATGGTTCTTGGCAGAGCCAATGTAGTATCTGCTGCTGTTGAACGGTGATAAGCACCGATGGCGATCTGCCAGGCATCTGCTTGTTTACCCGCTGGTAGGACCGTAGCCACCGCTGCCAAGCGGTGGACTTCGTGGCCATTGCACGTCTTCAAAGGATTGATTAATCCACCATCAGGCGATGGTGGCTATCTACACGATCGATTAGTGATGATGCTCACTCAATGATCCATCCAGCTTCTCGCTGAGCGGAGTTTCGCTTTCGTCGCGGATCAGTTTGCGGCCGTCGGAGATCTTGGCGAACAAGTAATACAGTCCGGGGATAATCAGGACACCGATGATGGTGCCGACCAGCATGCCACCGGCGGCGGTAGTTCCGATCGTGCGATTGCCGATAGCACCAGGGCCGGTGGCTCGCACCAAAGGTATCATGCCGACAATAAAGGCAAAGGATGTCATCAAGATTGGTCGGAACCGTAGTTTGCCGCCTTCCAACCCCGCATCTTTAAGACTCAGCCCCTGCTGCCGACGTTGGACGGCAAATTCAATGATCAAGATCGCATTCTTGCCCAGCAAGCCCACGAGCATCACTAAGCCAATCTGGCAATAGACGTCATTGGCCAATCCCATGACATGCAGAAAAGCAAAGGCACCGAACAGGCCAACGGGTAGAGAAACGATTACAGCCAATGGCAAGATAAAGCTCTCGTACTGACCCACAAGCACCAGGTAAACGAATAGTACGACGATGATGAAGATGTACGTAGCTGTATTGCCTTTGTTGGCTTCGTCATACGAGAGACCCTGCCAGCCGATATCGTATCCCTTGGGCAGTGTTTCTTTGGCGACTTCGCGGATGGCCTGGATCGCCTGGCCAGTGCTGTAACCTGGAGCCGGTGCGCCCTGGATGGCTGCGGTCGGATATAGGTTGTACCGACCTATCTCATTCAGGCCCTGTTGTTTTTTGAGTGTCATGAATGCCGAGTAGGGGACCATCTCGCCTCGGTCATTCTTGACGAACAGGTTGTCAAAGTCAGATGGGTAGCGACGGAAACTGGGTTGAGCTTGAACGTAGACTTTATAAAACTGACCAAAGCGCACGAAACCCTGCTCCCAGGTGCTTCCGACCACAATCGACAAATTGTTCATGGCATCTGCGATCGTCACACCTTTCTGCATGGCCACATCGTTGTTGATGACCAATTCGTATTGCGGATAGTTGTTTGCAAAAAATGTAAACAAGCCTTTTAGTTCAGGACGCTTGGACAGTGCCTCCATAAACTTGTCTTTGACTTGGCCCAGTTTTGTGTAATCGCCGCTATTGGTCTTGTCGAGCAAATTCAGAGAGAATCCCCCAGCCGCACCGAATCCTGGCACCGCTGGCGGTTCATAAAACTCAAGCTTCACGTTAGCGATCGCGCGTCCACGCTCCTCGAGCAGTTCAATGATTTGTTTCGATGTTCTCTCGCGCTCTGCCCACGGCTTGAGGTTGATGATGCATGTACCGGCATTGGAGCCGCGTCCTTCGGTCAAAACTTCGTAGCCAGCTAACGAAGAAACAGAAACAACTTCGTCCAGTTCTTTACAAATGGCTTGCAATTCGTGTGACTTGTCGTTGGTGTATTCGAGAGTTGAACCTGGCGGTGTCTGGATGATGCCATAGATAATGCCCTGGTCCTCCAGCGGAATGAAGCCTGAAGGTAATATGCGGTTGATAAACAGGATCCCTAGTCCAAAGCCGACTATGACAAGCATCGTGAATAGCCTCTGCGTTACCAGTCCGCGGATGATCCAAGCATACCCGCCAGTAATCTTCACGATGCAACGGTCCACAAACCGTAAGAATATGGTCAAGGGATTCAGGCTGCGCTTGCCGGGGTTTAGCGGCTTGAGGATGATGGCGCACAGAACCGGAGTCAGCGTTAGAGCCACGATGCCGGACAAAACGATGGACATAGCCATGGTCAATCCGAACTGCCGATAAAAGACTCCCACAGGTCCTGGAATAAAGGTCACCGGTATGAATACGGCGGTCATCACCAGCGTGATCGCAATGATCGCTCCACTTATCTCGTGCATCACCTCTTGGGTTGCGTAGTAAGGCGAGAGATGTTTGGTATGCATCTTCTCATGCACGGCTTCGACAACGACGATCGCATCATCGACCACCACTCCAATGGCCAAGACCAAGGCGAAGAGTGTGATCAGGTTGATCGACATGCCAAAGATAAACATGAAGAAGAACGCACCCACCAGCGAAACTGGGACAGCCAACGTCGGGATCAGAGTCGATCGAAAATCTCCCAGAAACAAGTAAACGACCAACGACACCAGGATGAAGGCTTCGAGAAGTGTGTGGAGGACTTTCTCAATGGACGCGTCCAGAAAGTGAGACACGTCGTAGCTGATTTCATAGTCCATTCCTGGCGGGAAAGTGGACTCTTTGATTTCACGCAGTTTTTCCTTCACGTGTTCGATCACGACTGACGCATTCGAACCCGGCGTTTGCTTTAGTACGATCGCAGCGGACGCACGTCCATCGATGTCTGAATAGAGGTCATAGAAAGACGATCCCAAGTCGACTGTCGCTACATCTCGAATGCGAATGATCTCGCCACTGGAATTGGCTCGCAGAATTATATTTTCGTACTGCTCGGGTTTGTCGTAGCGACCGATCCACGTCAAAACATATTCAATAGTCTGTGATGTCCTGCCTGTGGCCTGCCCCAGCCGGCCTGGAGAACCGATCATGCTTTGATCGGCAATGGCCTTCATAACGTCTTCAGCCGACAAATTGTAAGCGCGCAAGCGATCGAGATTCAATTCCACTCGCATCGCATAAGCGCGATTGCCCAGGATATTGGCACGGCCAACTCCTTGAATACGCTTAATCTCAGGCAGGATGTTAACGTTGGCGTAGTTGTAGAGAAAGTTCTGGTCGACCTGCTTGTCGTTGCTGTAGACGTTGACGTACATCAGCATACTGGAGACGTTCTGCATCACGATGATGCCTTCGCGGTCGACAATGGGCGGCAGATTGTTCTTGACCGCTTGCACGCGATTGTTGACGTTCATCACTGCCACATTGGGGTCGGTTCCTGGTTCGAAGATGACTTGAATGGTTGCTTCGCCCGCGCTGGTGGCATCCGAGATCATATAGCGCATATCTTGGACACCATTGATGGATTGTTCCAAGATGGTCAAAACCGAGTCGACCAGAACTTTGGCACTGGCACCCGGGAATGATACGGCCACAACCACGCTGGGCGGTGCAACCGTGGGGAATTGGGAGGTCGGCAGCATCGTAATGGACAGACCGCCCATGAAAAGAATGAGCAGCGATACAACGATAGCCAACGCGGGTCGATGGAGAATTCTTGAAAACATAGCCTGATGGTTACTCAGCTCGATATTTTAGATGGCTGAGGATGTCATCGGGGGTGCGATGTTCAAACTCGATTTTCTCACCGTCGTGCACTTGTTGCACGCCTTCAAACACAATACAGTCCTCACGGGTTAGCCCGCTCTTGAGAACATAGATGTCTTCTAACTCGTTCTGAATCTCGATCTCGCGCTGATGGACCACGTTTTCGCTGTCGATCACATAAACGTACTTCTTCGCCAGGATTTCAAACGTTGCCCGTTGGGGAATCACCAGCGCGTCTGGCTGTTGACGACTTAAGACGATCGTGCCGGTCTGGCCATGTCGCAAGAGTCCATCCGGGTTTGGCAAGTCGGCCCGAAAAGCGATGTTGCCGGTTTCGTTATTGAAGTCAGCTTCGATCGCCCCAATGTGGCCAGGCTGATTGAACTTCTGACCGTTGGCTAGGATCAGTTCCACCTTGATATCATCACGGCGAGGGTCTTGTTTGTATTCCAAATAGCGAGCTTCGGGCACGTTGAAGTAGACCCACATCAGGCTGTTATCAGAGAGCGTGGTCAGGACATCCCCCTCGGCGACCAGGCTGCCTTTCTGCTCATGCAAGCGATCAATGATGCCATCAAAGGGGGCTTTCACATCGGTAAAGTTCAGCTCTGCCTTGGCCAAGTCCACTTTGGCATCAGCCTTGGCCTTCTTGGCGGCGGCCAGGGCGAGTTCTTGACTTGAGACTACGTTGTCGCGCAGCAAACGCTGGGTATTGTTGTATTCCAACTGGGCCGATTGCGCTTCGGCAATCTCGAAATTCAATCGGGCTTTGTAGAGCGTTGGCAGAATCTTGAACATCAAGTCCCCCTGATGCACTGCCTGGCCTTCTTTCACCGGAATCTCTTCGAGGTAGCCGCTATTGAGAGCTCGAATCTCGATGTGTTTACAAGAATGAATCTGACATACAAATGTTCGAGCAATGGTCACCGGCTTATTCGTCGGATGGGTTGCAACCACTTTATGCGCAGCGTGCTCACTATGTGCATGCTCGCCATGTGCCCCTTCCGCATGTTCATCAGTGTGGCTGGCAGATTCGTGCGCCTCGCCTAAATGGACATTCTGTTGTACCCAGGCATAGGCCTTGGGCCATCCAAACCCGATCGGTATGGCCAGCAAAGCAACTACGATTATCCGCCATCGTCGCGTCGTTGTCTTCATCAAGGTTCCGTCAATTCAGTTGAGTTTCGTAGAAGGACAAAACTTCTGGGAAGTCCTGTCGCCCACGCCAGAGTTCCGTAGAGGAAGGCACATTGGGGTGAGACTGCAGAAAGCAATCAGCGGGCCAGTGTTGCAAGAATGTTCTCTGATCGCGTTTTACCTGAGAATCCAAGACAAAACTTTGGGATTCTGAAGCTTGGCCCTGCGGACGCACATTGGCAGGCGGGCAATTTTTGATCAGCCGATCAGATTTTGCTCGCCTTTTCGTGCTGTGATTGTGGCTGTTTTGTTGAACCCGTTGCCACAGCTCTGCGTACGTCCATCCATCGTCTGGCGACGATGGCTACTAAATGCCGTGATGAACCTAATGATCTTCATTGGTGAATCCTGCATCTTCAGGAATAGGGTGGGCCGAGCCGGCGAAGACCATGGCAAAGCACGACCGCCAGAAAGATGATATTTCTCAGGACCACAGCAATCGGATTCACGCTTGGTGCACGAGAGGCATGTGGACTCGGCCAAGCCTGTGACAGTGCTGTCCCAAGCGATTCCATCCATCGGACGCTTCTTGGCCATTCCCAAATGCCGCTGATCAATTCGCTAGGAATGCCTTCCTTACCAACGCGTGCTCCCACGATGCCACCAACGATCGCAGCTGTTGTATCTGCATCACCACCACATTCGATGGCTGCGGTCACCGCCTTTTGAAAGTCGTTTGGGTAAGACAGCCAACAATGAATGGCCACTGGCACCGTGTGATAGGTGTACCCCGACACACCTCGACCAAGTCCAAGTGCATTCGCGTACGTTAGAGTCGATTCTCGCTCTGCAACCGATGCGATCGCTGACCGCAGCATTTCAATCAAATCGGCAGCTTCGCTAGGGAAGGCTTGTGAAACGAGTTCTAGCCATCGTTCTGCATTGACACTGTCATGCTGTGACGACTCGCGAGCGGCGAGCGCCACTGCGACCGCTCCAAATTCGGCTTTGGGATCAGTATGCGTTAGACGAGATGAGGCTCGAACGTATTCGAGCAACTTTGGAAGATCGTCAATCGTCGCACCGAAAATCGCAGCTCGCATGGCGGGACCATTGCCTGCAGAATAGACCCCGGACTTCGACGGTCGGATGCCCATCCACAGCTTGATACAACTTCGAGCTGTGGCTTTTCCAACGCCGGCAGGCAGAGCCAAAATCCACCAACGCAATCGTGATGCAAATCGTCTGGTGAACGTCTCAACATGATCGCCGGATTCGATCAGAGACTGCAACACCATGCACGTATGCTCGGTATCGTCCGAGATCATGCCGCGCCCAAACACGAATCGATATCGCTCGGGCGGCCCCAATAACTTGCGAGCGCGACTTGGGGACATCCCTTCGTAAGACAAGCCAAGGGCATCACCCACAGCAGTTCCTAAAATGCATCCAATGATCGCTTTCTCATTCACCATTCACCTGTTTGCCTTCCACTTGGCAACGTCTGTCAATTGAAATTGAACGACAAAATCGCCCTAATCGTTGACGAAGCTGTGCTTCGACTTCTTCGGCGATTGCGCTGGGGCAAGTGGCACAGATCGACTCTCGCGATAGCTCACATGAGTAGGAAAGTTAGGAGAGTTGGTTAGCGCCGTGTTCCGCATCGGTCCCAGTGGCGAGCGTGCTGGGTGATGAGATGTTGAGATAGTGAACGTCAAGCGCTGCGCGATTGGTCAATGCTGTCGACCGCTCTTGCATTCTATTTGCGCTTGCGACGACGATGCAAGCAGAGCACACTGCTACTGGCAATCGCCATGAGCAGCGTTGCCCCCGGCTCGGGGACCGCCACGATTGTAGACACCGTCGAGATACCCGCAGCAGTTGTTACAGGTATGAACTCATTAACTTGTAATGTTGAAATTCTGTATGCCCCACTCAGCATCGCTGGCGTGATGGCTGCGTCGAATTCGCCTGCAACCGGTCGCCTCCAGAATACGGAGAACCCACCCACCACACCGCCAGTTGTATCAACCGTGGTGACCGCCTCGCTCACAATTTCCGAAGCAAAAAAGACAGTGCCATTGGAGGTGTCAGCGGCAATACTTAGGAATGAAGCATTGACTCCCCAAGGCGAGTTGTTTGGGGGCACGATTATCTCTGAGATTGGATCCAAGATCACATCGTAGTTCGGAATGTTGTCCTTGATTCTGACTCTAAAACCATACTCGCGAACGCCCTGTGTTCCAACGTCTGCCGCAGCGCGAACCGTGTAAGTAATCTTGACCTGCGTCGCAAGATCAACCCTGTCGGTGGCAGAAATCGACAAGATTACGCCGCCCGAACAAGGCTCAGCCAGCGATAATAGTGCTACACCAACGGCCACAAAAAATCGAATCGGCCCCATAGCAGTCTCACGTAGGTCCTCGAAGACAGTCGATTGAGGTGCTCTCAATAAACCTTAAAACAGAATGGAAGCACACTATCCGCTGCGGGCTAGGCTACTCTTTGCAAAGTGAATTTCAAGTCTGCTTTTCGACCAACCTCGCGACATTTCCAACGATGTCGCCAGCCGGCGTTTGCAGGCATGGTGAAATCTACTAAGCAACAAAGGCCCAACCCCTCCTGCAATGGGCCCTCGCCATCACGCAGGGCTGTTTTGTTTAGCCCGTGGCCGGAGGCTAGGCAGCCGAAGCGAACAGGTCCGCAATGGTTCATGTGTTCCATTGGTCAAGCTATGCGCATTGGCGTAGATGTTTGTGCTGCGGAACAAGTCACTTCGAGAGGTCAATCCCGGCGGGATTGACCTACAGTCAGCCATCACGCAGGGCTGTTTTGTTTAACCCGCGGCGAAGCCACGGCAGCCGAAGCGAATATCTCCGCAGTGGTTCATGCGTTCCATTGGTCAAGCTATGCGCGTTGGCGTAGATGTTTGTGCTGCGGTACAAGTCACTTCGAGAGGTCAATCCCGGCGGGATTGACCTACAGTCAGCCATCACGCAGGGCTGTTTTGTTTAACCCGCGGCGAAGCCAAGGCAGCCGAAGCGAACAGGTCCGCAGTGGTTCATGTGTTCCATTGGTCAAGCTATGCGCGTTGGCGTAGATGTTTGTGCTGCGGTACAAGTCACTTCGAGAGGTCAATCCCGGCGGGATTGACCTACAGTCAGCCATCACGCAGGGCTGTTTTGTTTAACCCGCGGCGAAGCCAAGGCAGCCGAAGCGAATATCTCCGCAGTGGTCCCTGCGTTCCATTGGGCGAGCTATGCGCGTTGGCGTAGATGTTTGTGCTGCGGAACAAGTCACTTCGAGAGGTCAATCCCGGCGGGATTGACCTACAGTCAGCCATCACGCAGGGCTGTTTTGTTTAACCCGCGGCGAAGCCAAGGCAGCCGAAGCGAATATCTCCGCAGTGGTCCCTGCGTTCCATTGGGCGAGCTATGCGCGTTGGCGTAGATGTTTGTGCTGCGGAACAAGTCACTTCGAGAGGTCAATCCCGGCGGGATTGACCTACAGTCAGCCATCACGCAGGGCTGTTTTGTTTAACCCGCGGCGAAGCCAAGGCAGCCGAAGCGAATATCTCCGCAGTGGTCCCAGCGTTCCATTGGGCGAGCTATGCGCGTTGGCGTAGATGTTTGTGCTGCGGAACAAGTCACTTCGAGAGGTCAATCCCGGCGGGATTGACCTACAGTCAGCCATCACGCAGGGCTGTTTTGTTTAACCCGTGGCGAAGCCACGGCAGCCGAAGCGAACAGCTCCACATTGGTCCCTGCGTTCCACTGAGAATTCCTTCGCTTGCACCCGTTTTCTACATACGCCAGTACAATACCGCTAACATCGCAGGTGTTGAACACCGCGAACAAACATCGAGCCATATCCACGTAAAGAGTTGCCAAGACGATCGGTAAACCATGAAGAGTCTAACCGCGCTCGCGACGCTGTGTTTATGCGCAGCCATTTGTCCGAATTCACTTGCCCAAGACGAGCAGTGCTTCAAACTCCCATTCGGTGAGAAACAAGTATTGCAGATGTTGTCGGACAGGCCAGCTATGGTTGGTATCATCGACAAAACTGGTCCCACTTACAAATGGGTTTGCCAGCAGTTCGAGAATGCCTACGAAGGTCGGCGTGTCCATTGGGACTACGCACTGCCTCGGCATGGCTTGGCATCCGAATATGTTGGCTGGATCGGCTACGGCTTCATGCCAGGCTTTGTACGAGTCACCGGAGAGATACCTGGCCGCGATCAGTGGATGGTCCTATTGTACGAGTTGGAGAACATTAAGAATGCTGGGGAACTCGCAACGCTGATGGAAGATTCTGTCGCAAAGGCGAGCAGCAAAGAAGAGTTCATAAAGAGTGCAGTTCGTCTTGAACACAATGCGTTTTTGCGTCTGAAGAAACTACTTGAATCCTGGGGTGAACTCGGTTGTGAGCGGCCGCTTTCAGCACGAGAAGCTTGGGTAGTCGATGTCGAAAACGATTTCGAGAAGTTTTACGAACGCACGTTTCTTATGCCAAGTTACCGTAAGTCCTACGACGAAATGTACCAATGGACAGTTGAGATACGAATCAGAGCCAACAGCAAATAGCGGACTCTGGTCTAAAGGTATGGTTCATCACTGAATTTAATGGATGTACATGCTCTCCACGGGGCTTGTCCCGAATGGCGTAGACTTAAGGGTCTATTCTGATTTACGCCGGGCTGTTTTGTTTAACCCGCGGCGCAGCCAAGGCAGAACCCGCTAATCAGCCAGGCGTTTACCTATATCTTTGTCCTTCATTTTCGGTCAGAGATCTGACAGAAAAATTTGCGAGACAAAAATAGTTAGGTGAACACGCGGCTGGTTAGCGGGTTCTGCCTTGGCTTCGCCGCGGGTTAAACAAAACAGCTCTGCGTAAAGACTTAAACCGAGCTTAACGACGCTGCGGTTGACCCTCTGCTGCATAGTTAGTGACCGCGTGCTTAGAAGTTTCCATACCCAAATGTCTTGAAGATCCAGGTGTATAGTTGACCATAGACATCGAAGAGCCCCACTGATTTCAGAGCCGCTCTAACGATTGAATTCGAGCTATTGCCTCCTGTCAGTTCTTCCATGAGAACGGCAAACAGCGGCCCCCACACAGCGAGAAAAACAATCGCCTCAAGTATCACGACGACTCGTCGCTTACCCAAGAGCATCCAGATTAACGTTCCAACCAGAACCCATAGTGCTAACTGGTGGCAGCCAACAAACAAGACGCGGATTCCGTGCCCGAAATAGGCCAGCGTCGATTTAGGAATGGCAAGAACTACGGCCAACAGCGTAGTAATCACCATCAGCGACCAAATCGAGTAACCCTTCCTGACCTGCACGCCTTCTTCCATCCCGCAGCCTCCACTGACGTAATACCGAGCCTGGCCCAGTGCTCATTGTAACGTTGGCAGTGGTCGGCTGGATAGAACTCTTCTCCAACAACCAGCGCTTGTACCGCGTGGACGATTAGGTTGCTCACATCCCGCTGTCTTTTACTTTACATGTAAAGTAAATCTGACTCTTCATCTTTTCCCAAAATGTGGCCATGGTACGCAAGGCCTTGGCAATCGGCAAAACTAAATGGCACAGCTCCCCCACCGGCTTGTCCGGTGGGAAGCAAAGTTTGGTTAGCTAGCGACGCGCGGCCTAGCCATCAAACTTGCGCTCCCATGGGACAAGCCCATGGGGGGCGAGGACACACTGCGACTTCATGCTGTCAAGCGGAACGAACATCATGCATCATGTACGAGTCGAGTACGAAACTGCGCGAGCCCAAGTAGCCCGAGCCACCATCGACGGTTACCTTCGGCGATCTGACAAAAAATGAGTGACAAAAGATGAGTTCGGCCTTCGGCAGAGAGCTACCGATCTTCGAGCAGCAAACCTCTACGGGACAGGATTGTAAACTTGCGCTGGATTACGGTCCGATTCGGCCACGGGATACTTCTGGGACGACGAAAGGTTTGAACCGTATGGCGAAGCCCACGAGTTAACGCGTGTTGCGAGCAAGCGTTGATAACTGGAATTGCTACCTTCCGATTCACTTTGCCTTTGAAACTTGGTAGGGCGGCTAGCGCCGTGGTCAGACTCGGGATTCGGGATTCAATCTCAGCCGGTTACATCTTGAAATTGCTAGAAAGCACCGATGCTGATCAATGAGCTAGCCGATAAGTGGCCACCATCTGCTCGGCATACCTTGTCAAATCGCTCCATTGCTTGTTGCGCGCCCATCTGTAGGGATAAGTACTCATGGTTACATAAAACTGCGGTACAACTTCCACCAACCGTCGGCACGCATCCGTCGTTGATGCTGGACATCCAAGCTTCGACGGACAGTTAACGGCGTCGAAGACGGGATGCCAGCCATCAGGTACAACGGAACGAGTGTCAAGGAATCTGATTGTATCAAACCACAGTGATTCCGCAGGACTGTCTTGGCAGCCGGTAGATTGTGTCATCTCCAAAAGTCGGAAGTATGGAAAGATCAACACTGAAGGTTCTGCGTGGCGCAGAGCGAATTCGTGAGGAGCAGCACAATGGTTATTGGACACCCATGTGAATCCAAAAGAGTTGGCCAGCACATTGCCCCAGGCAAGTGCAAATGCCAACGATCCAGCAGCGTAATCAATTGCGATCGGAAGCTCGTAGGGAATGTAGTCTAGTGCCGAAAGGTCCTCGGGTTGTCCGCTGAAATCGCAGGGCTCAACTTCAAACGCGTTGTATGCAGCCCGAATCCCGGCCAGCTTAGACGAGATAGCATCGAATTGCGGTTGTGTTAAAGCGTGCATAGTTAACAACAAAAGGTGCGATGACTAGGTAAAGCAAAGGACGTTCACATTCGGTTACGAACTTCTGTTCGGCGAGATTTCGGTCGATATTGCTTGTGAGGCTGCGGTGGTCCACTAGCCTTGGTCAGAAGCTTTATGGCCCAAAGTCGATTGGTGCTCGACGCATAGTCAAGTGCCGTCGTATTGAACCCGACGGGAATATTCGGATCTCCGCCATGCTGCAGATAGAACTTGAGTAATCGAGCATCGAGTGCCGTTGTCACAGCATGAAACAGAAGTTGATGGCCGCAGTCTTCGCATTTGGTAAGCGACGCACCTCTGGCTAGCAGCAGCTTTGCCAACTCGGGCCAGGCAGACGCGTATGCATAGTCGAGCGCGGTGCGCCCCAATTGGTCCGACAAGTCGACATCGGCTCCAGCGTCGAGCAGTAACTTCGCAGCCTTTACCGCCTCACGCCGAAGACTTGCATCGTCCCATTCCATCCCGAAGCGTGCAACACAAACTAAAGGTGTTGCACCCTCAAAGCTCGGCGCGTTGACGTTGCTACCTTGCTTCAGCAGGAATCGCAGCAACTTCGAGGCAATTAACTCAGCTGCTGTTCCAAGTGGAGTGTAGGAGTTCCATCGACCGTTTACATCAGCTCCCAATTCTAGAAGTCGGGACAATAGCTTCGTGTCACCGCTTACGACCGATCGGACGAATAGCTCATGGCGAGTCTGTTTTGGCAGCCTAGTGACCGTGGTCAACTGATCAGTCAGTTCGTTCCATTTCTTTTGCTTGGCGAGATCAACAAGAGTACTCATGGATCATAGTTTCGATAATCGCTACGTAACGCTAACTGGATGGAACTTTGCATTCTACCGCCCATGGGTTGTATCCTGCACGTCGTGCTTTAACTATTTCGTTTACGAAGTCACCCCGAGTGACCAGATGATAGATTGCTCCAGGATATTGGATGCGAGGTGGTGAAGCCACAGTTTGCGCCGCACGCATTCGAACACAGGTCGGGAAAATCACGGGAACCGCACCAAACGATATACTGGGCGGAAGGGCAACTGTTTCCTTCTAGCCGGAGCGTTTGGTGATGATGTCGATCTCGCTTCGTACCGTAACTCTACGCAGTATGTTTGTACTCACGGCTTCGATTGCAGTGCTAGTTGCGTATGTCTCGTACAAAACTCGAGAGCAACGTCGGTCCATCCGTGTCTTGGAAGAACACGGTGCCCGTGTTATCTTCGATTGGGAGCACAGAGCGTTCATTGCCGGCACGCGGCCAACTGTCCCCGCTCCGCTTTGGTTGCGACACCTAATTGGCGACGCGTTGTTTCAGAACGTACGAACTATCAGCGCACTGCCCGTTGATCGGATTGATGATTCGGTCTTGTGGGCACTTGATCATTTCTCGCCGAGCTTGCAGCTAATCGTAGTCACCTATTACCCAGAACACCTCAGCGTTAAACCCGAGTTCATGCGTGTCGAAAGTGCATTGCGCGAAAGGTTTCCGAAGATAGGGTTTATTGTTGAAACTCAATTTGAACCGCCGCTGGTTGCTCCACCGAGGTCAGGATCTCATTGTAGCGATAGTCTCAGCGGCTCTCGGTCATGATGATTCGACGATTGACCTACTTGGCTGCCGCATTAGCAGTAATGCTCGCCGGCCTTGGATCTCGCATGCTCCGACCGCACTTACCTGCATTTGTTGCTGAGTACGCGGGCGACACACTGTGGGGGCTGATGCTGTTTTTGTTGGTCAGCACGCTACTGGCTGGTCGGCCGATCCCAACGCGGGCGGCGATCTCGCTAGCTGTCGCTTTCCTCGTCGAGACCAGCCAGCTCTATCACGCCCCCTGGATCGACTCGATCCGTCAGACAACGCTTGGTGGGCTAGTTCTGGGTTTCGGATTTCTCTGGACTGATCTCGTTTGCTACTCGGTCGGGATTGCGACCGGATCGCTCACAGAGTGGGAGATCGGGCGCTTTCGAGGGTCAAAATTGGAGAAGGTTTCTGGCCGTTAGGATTTGAAGTCATGGCTCTCACGACCAAACAGCAGCGTTTTGTGGACGCGATCAGAAAGCCGCCGAACTCTAGCGATGACAGCTATGAGCGGCGGGCTCTGAATACAATTGCATGGTGGCTGAAACCTCGTGCTAACCAAGTCGGGTAACAAAGGGTTGCAGACGAAGCCCTCGATCCGCCGGTTTGACTTGCGTAAAGTCAACCGCTCGCGCTCGCTGAACCCAGTCGTTCCCGCTATCTGTTACTTTACATGTAAAGTACATCTAACTCATCATCTTCCCAGGATGTGGCCATGGTGCATGGGAGCCAAGCCTTCGCTGACAAGCGAAGCGACCTGAGCTCTCCACTGGGCTCGTCCCGGGCTCGTCCCAGTGGAAGCAACGACTGACAGCTATATTGGCTCGTCAATACCTGATTGCTTCCAAGCGCTTTGCGGCGAGCAGGTTATCTTCCAACACAGACGCAGTTCATCGAGACGCACAGGTATAGTTGTCGATCGAAGGCCTTCGATGGAGTGCAATCGCAACCCGACGCGTTAGCGAGGAGCGGCACTAGGAAGTCCACAACTGGATAAGTCTATTCTCGCCCAACATTCTCGACGAATCGCCTGTTGGCCCAGCGAGAACATTGGTTTCCAATGGAAAATCGATTGGTGCCGCTCCTCGCTAACGCATCGGGTTGTGATTACCAAGCCTTCGCTTACAAGCGAAGCGCCCTGAGCTCTCCACTGGGCTCGTCCCAGTGGAAGCAACGACTGACAGCTACATTGGCTCGTCATTACATGATTGCTTCCAAGGGCTTTGCGGCGAGCAGGTTATCTTCCAACACAGACGCAGTTCATCGAGCCGCACAGGTATAGTTGTCGGTCGAAGGCCTTCGATGCAGTGCAATCACAACCCGACGCGTTAGCGAGGAGCGGCACCGCGAAGTCCACAACTGGATAGGTCTATTCTCGCCCAACGTTCTCGACGAATCGCCTCTTGGCCCAGCGGTTGGCGTTGGATCATAGATCGCTCGCCGCCAGGACAGCAACCACTGACGGGGAGATGAGAGCCTTTAGTAGCTGTCAATCAGCGCCTCCACCGACGCAGGGTCGCTAGTGGGCTTGAAAGGTCGCAGGCTGCCACAAGAACGATCTACCTACCGATCAGCCAAACTTAGTTGCGGCTTCCAATGCATCCCGGCTATACTCCCAACAGTGTTGCTGGGTCAAAACATCGGGAACCAAGAATTGCACCATAGCCCGCGACGGTGCTTTGCTGGATGGTTGACCAATCGCGCGGGCGTGATGAATTCAGCCGCTATAGGGCTCACCAATGGCAACGGAATCCTATCGCAATGCATTTCTTGATCGCCTAGGTGATGGTAGCGACCCACATGATTGTTGGCAGTCGGATGGGTTCTGGCCGAATCTTTGCACTGCAAATTTGCAAGACCTCCATGTTTGGGCTTGGACCGCATCCGAAAACTATTTAACCAGTGTCGGCTTAGTTCCGTATTTGGATTTCATCTCTGGTCGAACGCTTCCAGAAATGATCGTTGGATTTACAATATTGAATTGTCCGAATTGTGTTCACGTTGCTTCGGAGATTTCCAAGTGTTTTGGTCACAAATTCCCTCGCGACGAAGAATCACGAACGATTAAGATTGCAGAAAACAGAGGTAGGTTATACACACACGAGAAGTCCCTATTTGAGGCGATGGATGCCGATAAACTTACAGTGGCTGCCGAAGCGTACTATCGTGTGTACTGTGAATCGCGACAGATTCAACCGCTTATTGACGAGAGCTAATCGTCACATAACCATGCAATGCACCGGAGCCGCCGGTCGCGCCCAACTTACTAATCAAATCATTCGTGGCGGCCCCGTTACCGCCGCTGTTCTGCCTTTCAATTCAATGCATCGAATCGGAGATGCCAATTGGCGTCGTTAAAGCGAAACACGTTTGTAATAGGTTTCTTGACCGCTGCTTTGTTGTGGTTGGCTTGGTGGATGTTCGTTACGTTTCGCTTTCAGGGCGGTCACATCGAAGACTCTCCATCGGCGAAATACACCTTGATGGTATTCGCGCCAATGGACGAAACAGTCGGCGGAACATATATCGTGACTTTGAAGGACAAAGCGACTGGAAATACACTTAGATCCGCGACAGTAAAACTTAATTCCAGCGAGAAAACTAGGTCGCTACGTGGACTACCGATTTCGATGAGCTGGGATGCGTCTGAATCATACGCTGACATTACCATCGACGGAGATTTCCTAATCCGACTATCAGTTCCCTCGTCCACGCCATAGGGTAGAATGCGGACGAACCAAAAAAATGCACCCGAGTTGCCGGTCGGGCGTTTCCCAAATCAAGGTCTCTTGGCAATCGGGTGATTTTCAACGTTCGTCGGCATGGAGGACGCGAAACACACGCCCGTGACTACCAATACTTCAACCATCGACTCCGCTTGCGTCGAGCCATGATGTGGACGACGGCTTTCGCTGTGTTTTTCGTCGTCGAACGCGTTGTGCTGTCTTCGACAAACGCAATGGCTTCTGGTGCACTCTAGGGTTGCAGACGAAGCCCTCGATGGGCCGTTGTGGCTTGCGTTGAGTGTTCCCGGTGCTAATTACTTTACACATAAATCAATGCTGACTCTCCGTCTATTTAGATCTGATGTCGGTACACGTTGGCGTTTCTGCCCTCCACCGCCCCCGTGTCGGTGGAGGCTACGATTGACAGCTACCATCGATTTGACGACACCAGTTCCCTTTGAACCCAAGCGGCCGATAGCGTCGTTACCTACATCAATATCTAACGAGGCGGCTGCGTTAACGCTGCCGTTCCCAGGTTCAAGACCGCATTACTTTACATATCAACTAACTACTTGCTCTTCATCGTGCTCGTGCTTAGCGCTAGCGGTGCCTCGTGCTCGTAATCGAAATCGTCGTGCCCGACGGTCGCATTCCGACCAAACCAACCATCGTTCAATCATCCTCGCAGCGGCAAGCGAGCACGAGCACGAGCACGAGCACGAGCACGAAGTCTACGGCACAACCTTGTTGCGGGTTCGGTACCAGAACGGCTATACTGCAATCCGTATTGCGTGGTGCTGATAAACCTGGGAACCAAGAATTGCACCCCAGCCCGCGACGGTGCATTGGCTAAATGGTTGACCAATCGCGCGGGCTTGGTGAATTCAACCGTTCCCGACCGACGACAACCGAGTTCATCTTGATGCTCACCATGGATGTTGCCCGAGAACTCGGACCGATGCTACTGCGTCGCACTCCGTACCGTATTGCTTTATCGTTCGCAGTGCACCAGGAGATTGCAAAGCAATTGTGACCGCGCCATTTGCTCCACCGCCCAATCGGCTCCAATGGATGGTAATGCTTGCGATCCCCATCGCATTCATCGGGATCACTCTGTCCCCCTTCGGTGTGATCGGTCACTGGATATCGCTTGCCTTATTCCTTTTGGCAAATCTGCTTTTATGGGGAGCCATGGTTGTTTGGTTTCTTCGTCAATGTTTACGTTCCATGGCGTGTCAGCAGGACCACTAGAGCGGACGACACTCCCGCAAGCCGCGACGACTAAATGAGCTGGCAAAGAATTGCACCACAGCCCGCGTTGGTGCTTTGCTTTGATGGTTCATCAATCGCGCGGGCATGGTAAATTCACCCGTTCGTACGCTGATGTTGACCGAGAATCGATACATGCTTTTACTTGCAAAATTTTATATCATTCCGGCTTGGACCATATTATTGATTCTCGGCATTACCGGTATCTGGATGTTTCTCATTTGGGGTTGGTCGGCTACCGGTCGGCCGCGAACTTGAAACATGTTTTTTGACACTTCTCGCTGAACTCCACCACTGCTAATCACCCTAAGCCGATGGGCGCTAGCCCCGGTTAACCCAAATTGCCCGCAGGGCAAGTGACCGAAGCGAGCGTGGTGCGGGAGTGTGTCGGAATTGGCCAATGGATACGCAGTGCAACAACTTTCGCTTCGAAAACCGGGGCTAGCGCCCTGCGGCTTAGGTGTTTGCGCTTCGATGATAACAATACTTGGTGGCGTTCAGCGAGAAGTGGCTGTTTTTTGCGACGACTGCGTAATCGCACTCGTTCCCGCTGTCTGTTACTTTACATATAAAGTAAATCTGACTCTTCATCTTCCCCAAATGTGGCCATGGTACCAGTTAGCGTTTCTGCCCTCCACCGACCCCGTGTCGGTGGAGGCAACGATTGACAGCTACCGTCGCCTTGGCCACTAGAGTTCTCTTTTCGTTTTGGCCGTGCGGAGAACATTTTCCGCTTGCTCGGTTCAAATGGCCCCTGGTCGCTTGAGGGTACGAGCCATCATCAATGGCCTTCGATCAATGATCTCTACTGGAGCGGCTCGATAACACGGTTGGCATTGGATCTTGGATCGCTCGCCGCCCGGAGGGCAAAGGCTCTCCACTGGGCTCGTCCCAGTGGAAGCCACGACTGACAGCTACCAACATGCCCATACGCAACCCGCTCTTTCTTTGCGGCGAGCAAATTCGTTGTCCAATGCGAAACTATTTATTCGAGCCGCTTTTTGCGTAGCTTCCGTCGAAGGCCTTCGATGAGCTAATGTAGATGTGGATCTTTAACAAGATCCACTACGCAAGTAAGGGGCTCGGCAGCAAACGATTCCATTGGACAGTCAATCGCTCTCCGCAACAGCCGCGATCGGTCGCTTGAGGGTACGAGCCATCATCAATGGCCTTCGATCAATGATCTCTACTGGAGCGGCTCGATGACACGGTTGGCATTGGATCATGGATCGCTCGCCGCTAGGACAGCAGCCACAGAAGGAGAGATGAGAGCAATTAAGCATTTAGTAGCTGTCAATCAGCGCCTCCACCGACGCAGGGTCGGTGGTGGGCTTGAAAATCGCATGCTGCCGAAAGAACGATCTGCCTACCCATCAGCAAAACTTAGTTGCGGCTTCGAATGCATTCCGGCTATACTTCAATCCGTATTGCTTGGGTGCTGATAAACCTGGGAACAACGAATTGCATCACAGCTCGCGACGGTGCTTTGCTTCGATGGTTCATCAATCGCGCGGGGCAAGGTGAATTCACACGTAATCGGAACGCTTGAGTCAACGAGGTAAATGTGGCTCGCCACTGGACAGAGAAACTTGATCCTGAACGCCACATGGACTTCACCGGGTGGCGCAAGTTTTTTTGGCGGTGCCCAAATCGAGCGTATGACTCATCCGATGGCGGATGACCGGCGTATGTACTTTGTTGCGGTCGCTGGCTTTACCTTTCAATTCGTGTCGTTGCAGCAGATTCGTGAATGCCTAAGCTGGTTTCGTCAAAGGCTACATGCAAGCTCGCGAGTGCCGGATGTGACCCTTGAGCACTACTGGCAAGAATGGCATGAACGACTTCCTAAAGGGCTTACCAAAGAATCTAAACGCCGGAAGATTGTTTCGGCACTTGAGTCTGCACTGTCTGACTTCTCTATCGGAAAGGAATCGAAAGCCGGAGGGTAACGGCGATAGCCATCGGATGCACGTCAGTCGCGAACAGTGCATACTTTAAATGGTCAACCAATCCCTCGCGAGTTAAGCCGCCTTGACTTGCGTAGAGTCAGGTGCTCGCGCTCGACGAACCCGATCCAAAGGTGGCGCTACATGATCGCCCGAATATACGCAGACTTCAATGGACTGGTTGATGGCCCGAAGAACCCTCACAGAATTGCGGTCGTATTGGATACCTTCGGCTCGTTGCGTGATCTTGCAAACGCTGGCATTATCTTACGCGAAGGTCTTCGCCTCATTGCTGTCGATGAATCTGATGAATCTGAAGACCTCGAAGGGCACGGGAGTGCCGAATATGACGCATCGAATCGCTACTGGGTGATTGAATTCGATGAACAGGCTAAAGTGAGCGCAGCGAACCTGGGCTCCCCTCTCCCCCTCTCCCCCGGTACTCCGGGGGCGCGCTCAAGCTTGTAGTACAACGCCGTATTGATGCTCAACGGATAAGCTCGAAGCACGCCGCAACGCATTACTTTACACGTAAACCAATTCACGACTCATTGCTTCGAACCACAGCCTCAAGCATCACGGCGTCACGGCGCTCCCAGCTCATGCGCGCCCCTCACCCCCCAGCCCCCTCTCCCCTGTGAGTACACAGGGGAGAGGGGGAGCCCAGGTTCGCTGCGCTCACAGTGAGCACGCGATCTTCGGTTGAGAATGAAAGCGGTGGAGAAGATACAGAATCTTCTTGTCATTTACTAAAGAATGGTTTGATGAAAATTCAGACGAATCGATCGCCGATTCTCTGATCAACAACTTGGGCCGGGTGCTGACCAAGATGCTTGGCCGACACCAGCCGCATCAGCAACTCGGCCAACTCACGACGAGAGGACTCTGGGGAGGCTAGTGATGGCGTGCGATCGACTCTTGATGACTGCGTACGCTAGAACAGGCTGGCATACGTTAAAATTATAGATTCATCTTTCTTCGTCAGACTTCCCTTGCCAATCCCAGTGCCGGTTCGATGGTCCAATTCGAAACAAAGCTAAAGCCGAAGCTTTTCGATCTCTTCCAGCATTGCGAAACAAAGTGTTCCGCCGGATGCTGCGGTTGGGATGCGTTCGACTTCTCTGAACATTGGCTTACTCGTTGGTGTGACTTCCGTGAGCCTTCCGTCGTTCGTGAGGCTCAGTCGGAGATTGCCAGACTTCGCGCTGAGATCAAAGATTTGGACTTGGACCGGCCAATCAGCATTTCAAAATTCTTCGCACCTTCGGTCGCCTCGCTCTTGTGGCACCTGGACATGATTGCCGAAACATTGCAATCGCGAAGCTCCGAAAATGAGAAGAGCCAATAGGCGCCAGCCTGTTAATTCTCCGGTTTCTCTCTCCCAGAGAGCGCGAGAGTTTCCTTGCCATGGAGTTCGATGGTCTTATATTCAATAGCGATCAGTTCAGCGATTTTGGTGGGAATCAAGCTACCGCTAGTTCAAATCGCCTCCATGCCCTTCACCGCTCACCACCACGGCACCGACACACTAGGCCAAACCCGGAAAACCTGACCCTTCCTAAGTAGTTGCAAGATGAAGAAACTAGCCAAGAAACCTGCGAGCAAGGCGACCAAATACAAGTGGCCTGAGACAATTGATCATCACCGCTTCGGAACGTTGCGGCTCGTAAAGAACGAGTACCACACGCCAATCGAGTGGGGCGGCCGTCAGATCATTTTCGCTGTACTTGGTTTGAACATCAATCTTCCGGATCTGGATATCGTGCGTAAGATTTTGGATGCTGCGTCGATACTGTTTATCAATGAAGAGGGGTGGCGAAAGAGGTTTGAAGCGTTGATCAAGAGCGACATAGATGCGGGGAACTGGGATCATTGGCGACTCAAGCCCCGCGAGAAGTCGCAACTGTCCAAGAGCTTTGAACCAAGCTCGATTAGTGTATCGCTAAGTGATAACTTCGAATTGCAGTTCTATATAGACCTCGAAGTTACCCATCCGATTGTAGCCAAAGCGCCCTCCCCGTCGTATTGGACGATCGAACTCAACTTAGAGCCACAGTTCAGCTCGATTGAAATGGAAATAGGGGACTAAGTTCACCCTCCACCACCATGCTACCGACAAACCAGGACTAGCACAGTTGCTCCAAGCCTTTGTCAACGGCCAGTCGATCGGCTCCACAGTTTTGCGGGCTACAACGAACGAATCGAGGACGATAAAATTGTCAGAGAATTGTCGGCCGGCTCGTTTGACAATCGAGTACCAGAATAGTGATCATCTATACAGTTGCGGCTGACTTTTACATATATCGGCAGCTAGTGAACGACTCAAGTTGGAAAGATAGTCAGCGGCGGTGATACGGATCGAAGCGATGTCGACGCAAGGACTCTGGACAGGCCCGGTGGAAAGACTCCGCACGCAACGCTCTACTCGGCTATCCTCCGCGAGATTACAACCAAGGGAGACGAATCTAGCTTTGTTAAGGCGGAGCGGGGACGTTTCGCGAAACGGTAGATCGTCGGCAGTTTCAACGCGCCCTGGCTTTTGCTGGGGCGTTTTTTATGTGCCCTCTACTTCAACAGCTCGCCTTCCTTGGTGTCATGCAGTCGTTGCCATGTACCGGCTAAAGCGCGTTCCCTAGCATCAAATGGCCGCTTGGTTCCGTCGCTCTTCAGTATGTAGTTGACTGGCGGTTGAGAAACGCGATCTTCCACAAAGCTCTTCAGAGGTATTTGGCCGATTAGCGCTTCGCGCTGGCATTCGAAGCTAATGTCCGAGATAGACATGCGAATCGTTGTGAGTGGCTGGCCAGGACCAACCGGCGGTCCCGCGTTGCCTTCTGACTCGAACGACGTGAGAACTAACTGATGAGGATGCGTTGCGGACATAGTTCCATTTGTAGATGATGTTGGGACGGCCTGGTGACACTGTAATTTTCTTGAACGCGCGCCAATCGTGTTTTTCGGACAGAGACCAGGTCATAATCGTCTGCCTGTTGGATACGGAAATATTCGCTATGCGTCCATGAACTTCGTCATCGATTACTTTTACTTCGCTATTGTCCAACTGTTCCAACTGTTTCAAGTGCTGAGACAACGTAGGAACGCTCTCTGGCTCAATCCAGGCCCAAATGGGCCAACGAACTTCGCTGAAATCCACTCCCGATCCTTCGAACGAGGAAATCAATACGGAACTAAACCCTCGGAACTGTCGAAGTGGATTGTGTGGGCAATGTCGTCAACAACCCAACTATCCGTTCTTTGATCGCGCACTCGTGTTCCGAACTCAGCGTTCCGCCAGAACTCGGCATTCGATTTCCGTTCAATGCCCTGCTGAGTGTGAGTGTGTAGTACCTTACAATGCAGCGATTTGACCTTGGTGTCTTTCCACTTTTGAACAATAGAACTTGGCGTCACTTTGTCGGCCGCCAACAAAGTCAGTGTGTGTATCGGCACAAGCAAGACTGCAATGCCAAGCAACCTCTGCATGTTAACTCTTTACGGCTAGGCAAAATCGAGATGGAGAACTACTTTAACCCTGTGTTTTCGCCGAAGTTCCGGGCCTTTTCAACGGCATCTAGAACAGGGCAGCGCATCGGTCATGCTTTCCTGGATCTCGGCGCAGTAGTCAGCGAGGTCGTCGGGGTTAGTGTTCGGGCTCATATCTGAAGACCTCAACGATTGCGCTGTAAAGCGGGTCAAGCACATCTGCCAAGCCGATACGAACTGTCCAAGCGACAACGTATTCCGAACTGAACAGGCATCGTTCGGCTGTCACGAGCGCGAGAGGCCCCCACACGACCGCATTATCCCAGCGAGCAGGTATATCACAACACGCCGTCTGCCAGTGAGAAACCAAATTACACTGCCAACCAGGCTCCAGAGCCGACAGTTGATACCAACGCTTCATGACTTGACTTCCTCTCTCACCCATGACTCATGTGTGTTTTTCTACACCACTGGAGATGATGTCCATCAAGCACGAACGAACAGTCCAGCGCACTGAATTTAGTGGCTGCACATGCTCTCCACGGGGCTTGTCCCCGTGGAAGCCACGACTGACAGCTACATCGACTCTGCCTCTCCCTATCCGCCGATCGTGGCTGTTGCGGCGAGCGATCGACTTTCCAACGAAAACGTTTGCAACCGAGCCGCTTTCGGTTATTGGCTCATCGAAGGCCTTCGATGGAGGCTACTCAAAAAGCGGCTCGAATAAATAGTTTCGCATTTGACGACGCTTCTGCTCGCCGCAAAGAAAGAGCGAGCTGCGCTTGTGATTGTTGGTAGCTGTCAGTCGTGGCTTCCACGGGGACAAGCCCCGTGGAGAGCCGTTGCCCTGAGCGGCTGTTGTAGCAGACGCATTCGCTTTTTAGCACCCACTAAATTCCGTGATGAACCAAAAAAATGTCGTAACCGTTGCGCAACATCTGATTGACGTTGCCATGAAAAGAGCTGTAATGGTACTCAACCTTAAACTCCCACTTGGTGAACTCAGCGCGTGTTGACTGCCGGTTCATGAACTCCATCTGTTTATCCGTTAACGGTCGGTCGACGGCACGAAACTTGACGATTTGGTACTCACTCATCGGTCGTCGTTATCCCTTCTTGCTCCTGCGATGTCGCCGCAGCTGCAACTTCGATAGTTGATACCAACGCTTAGGTGCGCTCATGGTTCGATAGCAGTAAGTGCTACTCGAGTTCGAAGTTTAGTTCGTTGCTCCCGCTCGTTACCAGGACTTTAAGGTGCGATTCGGCAACCCTTCTATACTTTGGCGGAAGATCGACGTTCTCGAATGTGACCGTGTAGCTGCCAGCAGGGATATTGCTCAACTCGAACTTGCCATCGCCCTTCGTTTCGCCATCGTAGGTTCGACCCTTCAAATCGTGGAAAAGAATGGTCGCGACAACCGGTTTGCCACGCATTGTGACCAGTCCGCTGACTTTCGTTGGTTCGTTCGATTGACCTAATGCAGCCTCCTTCGATTCGAAGACGCTGATCATCTTGATCGAATCAATCGGGATGAATGCGCGACTGATTTTTTTGTTGTCGTCTGCCACTTCGCACACGGCAAACTCGCGCGTGCCAAGTTTTGAACACTTTCAAATTTGCAGACCCGTTTGAAATCGGGTTCCGCATGAATGAACACATACTTTCCTGGCAAACTTTCGCCACTATTGGATTGGCCCAATCCATTCGCAAAAACCGTAGCGCAAACCACAACCAACATGGCGACGCCGATAAGGGACTTGTACATCAGTGCATTCCTTTGTGTGAACATTATTGGCCTGGTCCAGTGCGGAGTCAGCACTCAGTTCTTAGATTGGCGACACTCTGGGCGGGAGCAACCGGTAATAGGGAAGCGAGGTAAAGGTCAATCCGCGCGAAAATCGCTGTTCCACTCTATGTCGTATCCTAACGTTGGAAGTGCCACCACGAATTTCGCCAATGATTCGTACCAGTCGTCGAATGCAATCGATTCATCGGTTGGATGGAGAAACAAGACCAAACGCCGCCGGTAGCATGTTGGTCATCCTCAACTCGAATGCCCCAACCTGATTGCGGTCCGCTCGTAACGCGCCCTTCTGCCAGAATCGTTGCCATCTAATCATCCATCGAAGATTCAAGACCTTTCGACTAAGTAGCACCGAATCTAACAGCTCAGAGCCGCATTGCCTAGATTCCGGTGGCAGAAAATTGGGGGCGGTTAACAGGGGCGAGCGGTTGCTACGAACCGCTTCCATCCGACGGTTTCTCGTGCAAGCTAAACTTCGTACCGCCGAGTTCGCCCTTGCGCATTGGCAATGGCAACGGCAATGGGTCAACAGTTATTCTGAGCAACTCGCCGACGGTTCGTCCAACCGCATCATCAGCTCCGCATTGCCAGCCATCATCCAGTGCTCGGCTCTTGGGTAGAGAACGCCGCCCACGGTGAACGTCGCTGGTTACCACTGGCTGAAGCAGGTCTTGGTGACTGGATCGTGAACGGCGTGTCCGTAGAAGCAGAGGAAGGTGAAAGCTTCACCGGTTTCGATGCGTTCGATAGGGTGGGGCGGTCGAGCATGGGCTAGATCTTATCGGACTTCGCTAAGCTGCACTTGCGACAGAGCAATTGCACATTGCGTTCGTCATTGCTGCCATCTTTGGCATGCGGAATGATGTGGTCGTACTCCAGATAATCTGTGCTTCCACACTCTGCGCACCTACCACCATAGATTTGCCAAACGCGCTGCCGTACCTCACGTGGGATATGTCGACTCGGATTTCCCTCGACTTTCCTTGTGATCAAATGGCTATGTAGCTTTGGCTTGCAAAGATTATCTGCGATGCAACGCAATCTGAACAGCAGACTTTGTTCACCGCTTCCAATACCCACTATCATCCACCAGATCACGCAGCGGCACACTCTCTAGAACAGCGCCGTTTGGAAATTGTAGCACAGCGAGGTCGCCGTCGATGGCAACTAGGCGTGGTCGTGGTCCGAGGCAGTAGCGAAGTGACAGCGGCACTTCCTGGCCGACTAGCGATTCCAATCGCTTCCGCTCCACTGCCGCTTCCTCGTCGAAATTAATCTCTTGTGGCTTCCGTCGCATGGTGACACTCCTTTGATGGGAGAGTGTCGGGGGAGACTTGGACACGGTTGGGCATCTCGAAATGCCGTGAGTCGCCAAGCCCGGCCAGATGATAAAGCCACGAGCAAAGCGATCAAAAACAAATTAATCCTTCTCATCAGGGAGCCCACCTTAATTGCCAATCACAAGCAGGTCGACTCTGATTCTCTATTTCCCACGGTAACTTGAGATTCACTCCGAGCTCGTCACAACGGTCAATAACCAATTGAATCAGCGGATCAAACCCTGATCGACAAGGCTGTTGCGGTTTGGCTGCCAAGGGACATTGCATAATCGGATGATCCATGCGTGGAACACTCAGGCCTTGTTGGTCGCGCACTAGGGCAATGAAGCAAACTTCAAAGGGAAGGCAGAAGTTTAACCCACCACCTAATCCTGTCATTCGCAACGTAGAACCAGCCAGTTTAGCAAGATTGGCTGGCAGGCAGTTGCATGATTCTGGTAGGTTTTAGTTCGACGTGTAGTTGCTGGATTTGACTAGTTGGCTGAGTTCGATGGCCGCCTGGTATAAGGCGATGGTCCTGTAGGTTTGCCAGAAGTCGAGAACGGATCCGGCGGACTGACAGCGGAAGCAGTGATAGATATTGCGTACAGAGTTAACGCTGAAGGATGAATCGCTGCGGCTCGCTGGATCGGACGATTTCTCGCAGCAGTTGGGTAATGGACAAGGGCCACGGAGTTGTGCTCCGTGGCCCCTTCGAGTTTTTCCAGCCGATGTTTGTGAGCAGATCCAGGATTCGTACCTGCTGCTTCAGTTCTCGATAATCGATTCTCATCTCATGACTTCGTTGTGAAGTTCCGGATTGATTCGCCTTTAAAGGTGATCAAGTTCGTCTGATCAATCACACGATCCAGCAGAGCCATCGTCATCGGTGGATCGCCCAGATAGTCAGTCCAGTCTTTGAGATTTACGTTAGTGATGATCGCTGTCGAGGAGCGACGATTGCGACCATCGATTACCTTGTACAGCATGCTCAGCGCATCAGGCACTTCTTTCCTTTCAAGCTTCTCGAAGCCGAACTCATCGATGATCAGCAGGTCGTAGGAACAGTAGTGTTTCACTTTGGGCGTGAGCGCCTTGATAGCTCTGGCTCTGTTAAGCGATTCGATAAGACTGGCACTGGTTTCGTAGCGCACGCGATAACCCAGTGCACAGCACTTGCGTCCGACACCTTGAATGAGATGTGTTTTCCCCAGACCGCTTAACCCCACGAAGGCCGCATTTTCCTTACGTGCAATGAACTGGCCCGTGGCCAGTTCCAAGAACGTTTCTTTGCGAATAGTCTTTGGATTGCGTGTCCAATCATAAGACTCAAGCGTTGCATCGGTTGGGAAGGCAGCTCGCCTAATGCGAGATTGAATGGCCACTTCTTGGCTGGTACTGGCTGGTCCCTCCAAGAACTTTGATAGAAGCTCCGAAATACTTAACGATGTTTGGCTATGCTGTTGGAGAAAGCGATCAAGCTGTTCCTCGGTCATTCTCAGTTTCAGAATCTCCAGATACTGCAGAATCGTTTCGCGGTGGTTCCTCGTCGTGTTTGTCTTGCTCATCGTCTTGGTTTTTGCTTTGCTCATCGAACAGTTGTTGATACTCCTCGCTCCTGCGAACGTCTACGCGAGTCGATTCCGTGAGTTGTTGTAAAGTCTCTTGTTCACGCTGGCTGAGCAGTTCCCAGTTGGCCTTGGGTGTACCGGTGTGTGCCAGGATGCGCTCAAGAGATTGATAGCCGTAAGCGTGATACTGAATCGCGCGAGCCATGGCCAACTGGCCATCTTTCACTGGGTAACCTTGCAGCAGTGAAAGGACTCGAGCGGCTTCGCGTCTTCCGTACCGGCACTTCTTCTGCAGACCATCGAAGTATTCCAGGGCGATTGGCCCCCAGTGCACATACTTTTCACGAAGCCCAATGAGTTGCTGGGCATAGTCTTTTGGTGGCAGGTGAGCTTGGTCGATGAGCTTCTCATTTCGGCCTCGCAGCAGACTATGTTCGGCCACCAGTTCCACCGACGGGTTATAGATGTGAAGCCGGTCTTCCATGATGCGCACCGGTAACGTCTGGCCAATCAGACGCCAAGGGACAGAGTAACGATTATCAGCGTAGCTGATAAAGCCTTCGCTATCGACGATCCGGTAAACGACTCCAGCCGTATCGAAGCGAATGACTGGAAGTGGAATCAGATATTGTCTCTCTTGCTCGTGCATCTCCAGAGGCGAGCGTTTGGTTGTGCCGTGAATGCGTTTATCATTGGTTTCAGAGAGCCACCAACGAGTCACTTCATTGAGATGCTCCAGCGTGCGAAACGTGCGACCATTGAGCAAGTTCTTCTCGACATAGTCGAAGGGGCGTTCCACTTTGCCTTTCGTCTCAGGACGCTCGGGCTGGCAGGCCCAGGGCCTGAAGCCGTAATGAGTCGCCAGGGATAAGAAACGCGTGTTGTAAATTGGCTCCTCCCAACGCGTTACCACGACTTTCATGTTGTCGTACAGGCATACCGCTGCCACGCCACTCAGATGTTCGAATGCCGCGATGTGCTGACGCGCCGTGGTCTCGAAGTCTTGTCGCTCGGTGAAACAGACGTACTGGCGGCGTGAATAGCCCAAGATGTAACTAAACAGTTCTACTCGCCGCCTGCCTTCTTGCGTAAAGTCGATCGTATAGCTTGACCAGTCCCATCTGAGCCTGAGCGCCAGGTAGAGTTTCGAAACGAATTGTGGGCGCCTTGTGCTTTGGCCGGTGCGTCTTCATATAGTTGCGCACAGTGGAATAGCTTCCGCTGTATCCCAGATCTCGTAATTCTTCGAAGGCAACGTCGAACAGTAAGACTGGGATAACGTTCAAGCAGTTGATGAAGCTGGCTGGTGAAGCGGTCAAGCTTGGTCTTGCGAGCGATGCGAGGTTCCACTGAGACAGCGACAGACTGCTGTGAACCAGTTTTCGCTGAATGCTGTGCGACGATACGCGAGATAACATAGCGACCAAGCGACATGTCGCGCGCGATAGCGCGAATGCCTTGTCCATTCTTCCAGCGCGAGATGATCTCATTCTCTTGAGTAGGCGAGATACTCATGGCAGTCCCAGTTCCTGGACGAAATCGCCGCTGGATTCCAAGAGTAGTGCTGATTCTTCACTCAGCTTGGCGATGCCAGGCAAGAGCACAGGTCGGTCGCAAGCTTGTAGTTTCACTGCGACCAGTAAACCTGAGCCAGTGGTTCATCTTGGTCGTCGCGTCGAGCAGTGTTCCCAAGCGACGGGCGATACGATTACCAGCAGTGCTAAGCCGTGGATCCCATTGATACACGTAGGAGTCTTGCGATTGGCGAATCGCTTCACGAGGTTTCTCAAGCACGAACTGCGTTTGCTCGCGCGTGCTGGCTGACTGTAGAAGCCGCACTGCCTCACTCAGTTCGCGCGAAGAGAGTGCGTGCTCTTTAGCGCACCGCATGGGCTGCGTTCTGGTTGCCGCGCGGCAACTGCGTTAAATGTCTTGCCTGAGTTGGCGACAGCAGCCCAAGTGCGAGCGATTCACGAGCTTCTTCTGATAATCGCTCGATCAGCGCCAAGCGTCTGTTGACCCAAGACTTGTGCCTACCGAGCATGTTGGCTACTTCCGTCTGCTCCAAGCCATCATCATGCACCAAGGCATAGATGATCCATGACTCTTCTAGCTCATTGGGCCGACTGGTAATGCGATTGAGATTGAAGATGGCAGCCTTAGCGCCATGTTCATCGACCTCGAGACTTCGCGCTTGCAGAGCCGACATGCCTTTGAGCGTGCGTGCCGCTCGCAAACGCTTGAAGCCATCGACGAGCACCAGCGCATCATCCAAGAGGCAGTAGACCAATGGGGCCAACTGACCGTACTTGGACAAGGAACGAACCATAAGGCTATCGGCTTTGGGCTGTACGATTCGATAACGCGCAAGTCGTAGATCGAAATCGTTTAAGTCCAAACAATGAGCCGAGTCACCTTCAGGAGACGTTTCGATAGTGGCATCGTCGATTAGCTTCTCACGCTTTTTGGAACCAGTTATTCCCAGTTGGAGTGGCTTCATAGCCACCGCACCGGGCTACCCAAGTTCAACATCGTAAGACCGCACGTTCGAAAGCCCTAAGCTGGACACGCGATCCCGGCACGGCAAGCAGAACTTGCATGCGGTTGCGCGACGTGATTGCCCCCACATAATCGAGCGATCTGTAATAACGCTCGACTCGCATCACAGCTGCGCGCAAAGCGTTGTCGCATAAAGAGCTACAGAATTTTTTATGAGGCGTCTTTGAATCGACCGTCCAACCAGCATCACAAGCCTGGCCGCTGGCAAGAAGATTTTCTCTTGAGGCGATATTTCGAGCGAGTTGTATCACCCTCGCGCGCTCTTTGAGGTGATTGATCTGAATCAACCTGGTGAATGACCGGATTCGCAGCTTCAGCGAACGCTTTCTTCCGCGAGCGATAGGCCTTACACGACTCCCGATGCTTGGCTCTACCGCGGTCTGTTCAACGATATCGCCGATTAGCCTCCCGTCTAGCCCTCTGCCGCCTTTGAGTTCGTTCAAACTCGACGGCCAACTGCCGGCAACTTTCACTACAGAAGACCTGCGCGGGATGACTGCGCGCAAAAGAGCGATTGCACCGTTGCCACAAGCACTGGCAAGGTAAAGATTCAGGCTTCGCACCTTGCGAAGCATCGAATTGAAGATCAGGCTTATTGGTGGACAAGCGGGACTGCTATCCCGTAAGTCAAGTCTCGCTGACGAAGCTCTAACTTCTCAGCGAGGCGATTTTCTAAACTGACGACGCCCTTCCACTCTAGTCAAAACCAGCCAATCTTGCGATCAACAATCGCAACCTCACCAACCAATCTTGCTAAACTGGCTGGTTCTACGTTGCGATTCACACCTAATCCAAAGACTAGGTCGTTGTCAGGACTCGTTACATTTCGTACCTTGTTCGCGTGCAGTTCCAATAAAGCATGGATCTCATCACTAATGTCGCCGTTCCAATTCTTCAGAATGTCATGAAAAACGGAATGATGATTCGTTTTTGGGAGCTCATGTTCGCAGTTGCGCACCTGCCATTTGCGAATCAAGTGAAACATGAACGGCTCGACAGGACCAACTGAGCATAAGTCCGGTCGCGCGTAGAACCCCGTAGTGTCGGTGAGACGTGATTCGCACTTTTCTGCGAACCACTTGCCCGCGCCGACTTCACCCAGCACAGCAGCTGAAGCGATTGTCATAAGAAGGGCATTAAACATTTGGCAATCAACCACGCCAATTTTAGTCGGCCTTACTTCCCGCCACTGAGCTTTTCGGCGATGAGTTCATCCTGTCTCTGCAGAAACACTGCGTACTTTAGTGCTTCATATCGCCAGAAGAGATGCAAACGCTCCCACGCGCTGACAACTGACTCCTCTGCAACCAAAATGATCTCAGGAGTCAGCACCGGAGCAAACTTTATAAACGGCAGCCATCCAAAAATTGCGGTAGACTTTCCGACAGAATCTCGTTTTTGCAAGACCGTACAACTGAAGCAATTGAATCGCTTGGCCCATGATTTGAAGCGCGGCAATGCTTTAGTTGCCATTTGTAAGACCATTCAGTCATTTTATCTCCAAATTCGCCAGCGATTCGTCGCTGAAGGTGAAGCGATCGAACTGTAAACGCAAGTTGGACTCCGGTCCAATTGCGGTATACTTGAAACTCAAGCACCTGCGGGTCGCATTTCCGGCGTGCAGGTGTTTTTGATTCAGAACAAGCATTTTGGTGCGAGGACCAGATAGATTACTAGTATTTCTTGTTATTGAACTCGCGACAAGTTGTGCGTAATGGACCATATCCCCCTAGATTCAGAAGAGCTGATCGAGTCCGTCTCGGCCTATTCCAGGCGGCTTTCAGAGACAATAGCCGAGAACGAAATAGCAGTTGAAAATGGATGCCAGCGAACGAATACATGGTGCAGTTGCTTCCACTTTCGCAAGAGGCCGTGACGGTCGGAAGCGATAGATGGTACACGACAAACGCAGCCTGGCATTCAAAGGACGAAGCGGGTCGTTACTACGAGCATGGCTTTGACAAGGAAGATCGTATCCGAGTCGTGCGGTACGACACCCAAGTTCGCAGAATCTTTATGCACCTGCAGGGCTTTATCGATGAGTTGGTTCTTGCAGGTGCCAACCTGCGCGGACTGACTCGACACCTGTTCTCGGAAGGACGTTTACTGTGCAGCAAAGCATGCCAATCCCATTTGGACTATCCAAAGACCAATTCTCCAAGCGGTTTCGTGGTATGCTCGAAAAACACTCGCCTGCACTGATGTCAGAGCTTCGCGAACTTATGGCAAAACCGATTGGTGACGACGTAACTTCTGCGTCAATTGAGATCTTCCTCGATGAATGCGGAGAATCTGGACCCGGCATCGGTATGTACTTCGATGGCCCGAACAAGCGTGTTGACCAATCCGATCAATCCTTGTTTCCTGGCCGCCACATTCCACTCGCACAATTCGCTCGCAAAGTCGATCCGTTCGACGGCAGATACTTCACGGACGAGGATTTCGGCGGCCTGCACGTCCTGGCGGATGTGGCAAAGCAATTGGTTTGCTGAATGGTGGTGGAAAGCTGGCGGATGGGATTATCCCATCCCAGTCGACGTTGCAGTTCATGACGACTACGGTGATGGCAATTCAATTAAACTTGCACCCGGCAGATAACCATCCAATGCACCTCAGTCGCGGACGGTGCTTTGCTTAATGGTCAATCACTCGCCGCGACGGGGTGATTGGCAGCGACGGAGCGTCGATGCGTATTCGTCTCTAAAGCATTGGAGAGCTTCGTATCTTCACTGGGCCTTGAAAGTGACCGCATAATTGCCGAGATCAGACGCCACAATCATCCTTAGCTGCCGAACCAAGCCATGCACGCTGAGCACGCGAATCGGCGTTTTTTTAATGGTTACGTCTTACAAAGTTGCGAATAGGGCTGATTCCAAACACCACCAATTTCAGTGCTTTCGAAACTGATCCAGGTGTTCCAGAACAAACGAGAAGATGCGCTGATTGCAATCATTCTGCACGTAGTAAGCGGACTGCAGTTCTTTAATAGAATCACTGAACTTCTTTCGTAAGTAGCTAGTGTTCAACTGCCGTGTCGCAGCATGTGGAAAGGGCGCGTCACTTAGTTCAGACATTACCGCCTCGATGCCAGCTTTCAGAAGATTTTGACCAGCGATGTCACCAGTCAATTTCAAGGCATCAAGCGTCTCTGTAGCTCGACGTCCCGCTGAGTTGTACAGAAACTGGAATACGCCGCCATTGCATACTTCAGCATCAAAGGCATGCAAAAGTAGTACTGCCTGCTCATACTTGTTCAGAGAGCAGAACTCGCCATTGCGGTCAGCGACCCAGGCATCTGAAAGAGGATCACGACCACAATCAACAATAGCTAGTGCTTTGGTAAGCCGACCACGGAAATCGCCGCTTAAATTCGTGCTGTGCGACAGCAGTTGCATTATTCCGCTTCTGCATTCCTGCCCTAACTACTGGTCGCTCGCGTTGACTACGACGGAAACTCTGGGAAGGTCGTGGTCACGTTCAATCCAATCGGCATCCTGAAGGTGGCAGCATGAAGTTTGAAGGCAAGATCGAAGTCGTGCGGTCGGGGAAGCGCAAGGTCGTCAGAGAACCGCGCAGGCCAGTCGGCCCACGCATTCCCTGCATCAGTCGGCTCATGGCGCTGGCTTTCAAGATGCAAGAAATGGTCGATCGTGGCGAAGTAAAAGACTATGCAGAGCTGGCGAGGTTGGCGCAGGTGACCAGGGCTAGGATCACGCAGATAATGAATCTGAACTTGCTGAGTCCAAGCCTGCAGGAAAGGCACTTGCTCTTGGGAATCGGCAGCGGGTCGGGAAAGCGTCACGCTTAAGGGGCTGCGGAAGGTGTGCTTGCAAAGTGATTGACGTAGGCAGATGCTTTTACCCACTGAACGGGGTACACTTTAGAGCGTTATCCGGCGCACGCGCCGGAGAATTGGAATTATACCGGCGCACGCGCCGAGAATTATAAAGTTCCCGATGCAAACTACTTTACGCGTAAACTATTGGACTGGCTCCCCCACCGGCTTGTCCGGTGGGAAGCAAAGTTTGGTTGGCTAGGGACGGACGGCCTAGCCAACCAAACTTGCGCTCCCGTGGGACAAGCCCATGGGGGGCGACATGCCGCAAACCGTTCCCGCTGACTGGTACTTTACGTGTAAAGTAAATCTGACCCTTCATCTTCCCAGGATGTGGCCGTGGTACATGGGAGCCAAGCCTTAGATTAAAGGCGAAGCGACCTGAGCTCTCCACTGGGCTCGTCCCAGTGGAAGCAACGACTGACAGCTACATTGGCTCGTCAATACATGATTGCTTCCAAGGGCTTTGCGGCGAGCATGTTATCTTCCAACACAGACGCAGTTCATCGAGCCGCACAGGTATAGTTGTCGATCGAAGGCCTTCGATGGAGGGCAATCACAACCCGATGCGTTAGCGAGGAGCGGCACTAGGAAGTCCACAACTGGATAAGTCTATTCTCGCCCAGCCTTCTGGACGAATCGCCTCTTGGCCCAGCGGTTGGCATTGGATCGTGGATCGCTCGCCGCCAGGACAGCAGCCACAGAAGGGGAGATGAGAGCATATAGTAGCTGTCAATCAGCGCCTCCACCGACGCAGGGTCGGTGGTGGGCTTGAAGAATCGCATTCAAATCATTCTCGCATCGCGTCGCATCGCATCGCATCGCCAAGCGAGCACGAGCACGAGCACGACTGCGTACGGCCAGGTTTTGTTGCGGGTTCAGTTGGGCCGATGAAACTAGCGATCGGCAAAACTTAGTTGCAGGTTCGAAAACAAACCGGCTATACTTCAAGCCATGTTGCCGGGTTCAAAAACATCGGGAACAAAACGATGCAACCCAGCCGCGATGGAGGCCGATTTTTCAATAGTCTACCAATCCCTCGCGGCGGGCTGATCGCAACCGTTCTGCCAATCAGCCTTCACACATCTATGTGGACTAAAATCAGTCTTCCAACCCCGCCGTATCAAATCCGCGCCTACACGCACGCGAACGCTGGCGTTCTTTTCGTCGTTACAGAAATCGGCGTGTATGCTCTACGCTTCGATCGCCCGATCTGGCATTTTGTATCTCAACGCGTCGAGGAGACAATGCTATTGGACGATGATCTGATTACATACGATTCCTATGGCGCATTCGTTTACAAAGAGACCTATTTTGCAATTCACGGATTTCCAACAAACGATTCCGAGGGCTGCTCCGACATTCCGGTTGGAGTGCATTCACCCACGGGAGACCGCTTAGAATACGATCATTTGTCTGATACGCTCTACGTGCGAGACGCAAAGGACTCAGAAAAAATTGTACTGTCGGTCAGGCCCTTCGGTGCTTCCGAAGAATCTTGGGCGACAGCGGGCTTCTCAAATGACGGAATGCAATTGACCGTTGCCAATCTACAACGGATACTGGTCTTTGTTTACACCAAAGAAACGGCAGAGCAAAGCGATGCAGACGAAGCCCTCGATCAGCCGCTGTGAGGTGAGCTAAGTCATTTGCTCGGGCTCGCTGAACCCAGTCGTTACTCGGCTCTACAACACTCACCAATCCGTCGCAGAGGGTGACTACCAGATGACGACAAAACACGACGGCAGCATAGAACTCGCACACGGTAGCCGCAGGAACACAGAATGGTACGTCCCTTTCCAGGACGGCCATGCGATCATTTACCACGGACATGAAAACCCGAACGATCACAGTGATTGCGGGCCCGAGGTGTTCTGTTGTCCGAAAGCTGCTCAACTATTGAAGCAATATTATCCGAATGCTATTCCCCGTAATACGGAATGGCATTTCAAACGAGGACAAGACCTCGCTGCATGGATTGGGCCAGATGGTCCGCAAATCTACTATTTCTTCTTCTGTGATCCGGAAGACAGGCAGGCACTTCGCTTTGTTGGAGTGCCTGTTCCTGAGGTTTGGGACATACTACTTAAACGGCTTCCTCTTGATCCGTACCTTGAGTACGCAGATCTAATTCGGGGACCGGTGGACGCCCAGTAACAATACGATGGACAGAAGCGGTGGATCGGCCGCTTCCCGATGGAAAACTTACTCTGAATGACCAAAATGCTTCTGCAGCAATGGGCGACCGCGATTCATTCACGAATCAAGTCCACATAAACGTAGCTGAATCATTTGGATTTGATACGCTCCATCTGCTTGCGAGTTTCGGTGACGAGATATTCCCAATCCAGCGCCGGGACCTGGGTCGGACTTGTTGGTTTGAATATGGTAGTGACCGAGAATGCCGCTGTAAGAAGCCCATTGTTCGTCGGTCAGAGTCTGTGGCAGTACTTTGCCTTCTGGTGTCCGCGGTATATCGGGCTTGATTTGCGGAAAGATCGTGCACAGGGCGGCGCTCAGTTTGATGAGCGACGCATATTGTTGCTCGGTGTAGTCGTACTGTGCGTACTTAGTATCGCGAACCGTTCCTATAACAGGCTCATTTCTGCGGGGACGAAAGACTTTGCCTTTAAGATGCTCCTGCCCGCGTATGTACGCTGGCAAAACAATTTTTACCTTGCCCGTTTCATCGGGTTGATACCATTCATTCAACGTCTGGCTGCGTCCTTCGACTGCGTACGCTCCGATGTTAGCGATCTCGATGCCAATACTGCGATCGTTACTTTTCGTTGCATGCCATGCACGTTCCTTCAGATCCAAAGTCTGATAGATCGTTCCGTCGATATCCAACATGAAATGGACGCTCAGCCCGCGCATGTCGTGCAGAATGTAAAAGCATTGACCGCTGGTTCCACCAAACGTCGAAATGCAATACAAACTGGTCGACTTTCTTCTGCAGCAACTCAAGCGGCCAACCGCCGCCCCGAATTTGAGCAAGTTCTTCGGGAGTGAATTGAGTGTCAGCCGTAAACTCATAACGCATGCCATAACGATCAGGGGCAGTTTCGTTGGTAGCGTTGCCGAAATTCAACTTGCCCTCTTTCATCTCTTCCAACGTCCGTAGCCACTTACGTTTTTCGAAATCCGAAAATCGTCGATCTGTGCGATACGCATCGTAGCCACCTGGATCAAGCCAAAGCTTGACGGGCGCTCCAATCCGAAACAGCTTCCCGCACACCATGATCTCATCGCCGTGGCGAGTTTGGAATCCGAGCTCTTCGGAAGTGTCCTGAGCCGCACAATGGACCTCCGCACCACACAATGAGACCGCAAGGGCGAATGCTACAACCAAGCATTTCACTGTTGAATTCAACATGAAGTTAACCCATACAAATGACCGACGGAATGAGGCGATGAACGAGTTGCTATCCTATCATGAGGTGCCCCACTTTTCTGTCCAGGTGTAGTGAGAGTAATGTTTAGGTAACAGATACTGGTAATCGATGTTCCATTGGAAATCAATGTTCTCGCTCGACTGAGAGGCGAATCGTCCAGAAGGCTGGGCGAGAGTAGACTTATCCAGTTGTGGACTTCCTAGTGCCGCTCCTCGCTAACGCGTCGGGTTGGCTTCACTCTCTGCACCTACCTCGCCTGTGCGATCGACACAGCCAACGAGAGCTGGTCAGTACTTAGCGAAGGACACTTGCTGAGTGAAGTGGCATTCCATGCACGCCATACCAGTTACGGCAGCCGTTGCTGCCTGCGCAGTGGCTGGCAAGTCAAGCGGAAATAGTAGCCCATTCAGCTCAGAGCCCACTCATCCAGACAGCGAATCACTGGCGAAACAGCCATCTTCCTGTTGCTTGCCCCACCTGGCAGCCTCTAAACTGGATAACGGAAATCTAAGACTAAACTAGATTCCGCAATACAATCGTATCCACCAAGCCGCAGCCAAGCGGCTCAGTTCAACGCCAGAGCTAACCCTCCGTCCAAGTCGGGTTAGCTCTCTTAACGTTCGTCCGGCACGGAGCATTTCCTCTGAACGCAAAGATTAAAGCCGCTTCAATAGGCATTGCGTGTGTTGCGGGTGCCGCAATTCTCGGGTGGGCCTACAGTCGAATGTCGACCGCTATTTGTAGCAATGCAGTGACATTTATGGAGCCAACACCTGAGATGGTGGCATTTTACGAACAACGCACCCGTGAACACATTGAACGGGTTCGACAATATTTGGCCGTGATGGCAACGGTAACCAACTATGCGGGACGAATTGAACGAGCGCGCAAACATTCATGATGCTTCCAAGTTTGGGCCGGAAGAACGTGTGCCATACATCTGGTTAACCGAATTTCACCGGTGTCGACGGTCCGGCGAGCCTTTCATTTACCCGCCAGGAATGGAGGAGCGTGTTCGCGATGCAATTGAACATCACGTGACAACCAATCGACACCATCCCGATTTCCATGCCGATCCAAACGACATGACGGATGTCGACTTGATCGAAATGGTCTGCGATTGGACTGCGATGTCGCAAGAATTTGGCAGGACAGCGGAAGCGCGCGTGGCTGGGCTGATAAGACTATCGGCAGTCGCTTACACCTGAATCATGAACGTAGACAATTCGTTTACAAAATGATCGAGCTACTGGACTCCAGCCTTAAATTGCCATAGCAGTGCCAATACCAGCATGGCGCATCTCTGCCATTCCGATGCTGTACGCTTGTGCTGTGGTAGTCGTCGGCTATAGTCATCCCAGTGCGTGGCCGATGCACACTGCCAATAGCTGTTGCCAGGGATGACAAATGCGTCAAGGATGACGTAGCTGAGGCGGACGATTTAATTCGGACTAGCCAGACAAACGGTCAAGATACTCACGCATTGCTTTTCGATTCGGTCCCCCGGCAAGCTCCCGGGCCCAATGAAATGTCGCCGCCCATTTCGATGAGGACCTTCAAGAACTCAAGTTGGTTGTTAAGCACCGCGACTTCCACTGCGTCGTCAAGATCACCCCAAGAGCGTTCGACATCGATAAGGTGTTTGAAGACATCAAAGTTGTTTACGCGAATACATTGGCTGAATAATGAGAGCCCTTCAGCAGGTACAAGTTCGCCGCCAGACTGGATGTAGCGTTGTACGCTTTCCCAGGGTTGTTCTGCGATCACCGCTAGCGGCAATGGCTCTTCTTCTATCTGGAATAAGCTCCCCTCGAACACCGTCCAGCTTGTCGCACACACTCGATCAGGCTGACTATTGGCAGCCACAATGACTCTGGATTCAATCACACCTACTTCGATACATACGAATTCTTCACCTAGAGTCATGGCTACCGGTAGTAAACGTGGGCCCTCCCGATACTCCATGAAATCCAAGAACGTGTTATGCAGCCCACCACTTTTCTCGGGCTCTAGACGGAGAAAAATCGCAACTGGATATGCGAGCAAAGTAGAGCTAGCCACTGGCAGACACGCACCTCCGTTATGCTTCAGCAGAAAGTGCCTGTATGCCGGACAGATTGAACCGCCTACAAACTTTTCAAGTTCTTGAAGGTCACGCTCATTGATTGGTTTGCCTGAGTGTGACAGCCGAATCTTGTCCATGTCTTATGTCCTGTTCAGATGTTTCCCCAACGATGCCAGAACTGTCCGTGCACGCACCATTTGCAAACGACGAGCCATCGCTTCATCTCTGTTAACCCCTCGGTACCTCTCTCCCAGAGAGCGATCAGTTGATTTGGTCCGTCAATCCGCTTATGAAGTTGCAACTGGCCCCCGATCCTATCAGGTAACCGTGGTCGTTAACGCAGATGACATATGTTAGTGCATGGTCGAAAACGAAATGATCAAACCTGGGGCAGTCATCGAAATTAGTCTGAGGTCTTCGCCGCTTTCGACCGCGAGTAAGTCAACTTGAATTTGCTCAGTCCCAGAGATCCAGGAAGCATTGTTGTTCCTTGAGCCGACTTTCGGACGAGACACGGTCACGCCCAAGGGGCTGCAGGCGGTGTGCTTGCAAAGTGATTGGCGCATCTCTTTAGCCGAACGCTGTGATTGGCTTCTTGTCCTCACCAATGAAACTCTAGCCGAACCAAAGGTGAAACTGCTGCTTACTGCCGTGCGCAATTTCAATGCGGCCAAATTCGCAACCAATCCACTAGAATTCATCGAAGGACTTTCATGTGGGAAGCATCATCCCGAATAGAAGGTCAGGACGAACCAAGAAATGCACCGAGTTGCCGATCCGGCGTTTCCTGAAATCGAAGTCTCTTGGCGGTAACCGGGTGATTTCAGTCGTTCCCGCTGTCTGTTACTTTACACGTAAAGTAACTCTGACTCTTCATCTTCCCCACATGTTGCCATGGTACAAGTTAGCGTTTCTGCCCTCCACCGACCCCGTGTCGGTGGAGGCTACGATTGACAGCTACCGTCGCCTTGCCCACACGAGTTCTCTTTTCGTTTTGGCCGTGCGGAAAACATTTTCGGTTGCTAGTTCAAATGGATGAGGTCGCTTGAGCGGTCGGGGCTCATCATTGGCCTTCGATCAATGAACCTTATTCAGCGGCTCGATGTCACGGTTAGCATTGGATCATGGATCGCTCGCCGCCAGGACAGCAGCCACAGACCACAGACGGGGAGATGAGAGCATTTAGTAGCTGTCAATCAGCGCCTCCACCGACGCAGGGTCGGTGGTGGGCTTGAAAAATCGCATGCTGCCACAAGAACGATCTACCTACTGATCAGCAAAACTTAGTTGCAGCTTCGAATGCTCCGCTATACGCCAAGCCATGTTGCCGGTTACTGAAGAAACATCGGGAACCAAGCGTTGGACCGCAGCCGCGTTGGCTGCCGCTTTTCCAATGGTTAATCAATCGACGCGGCGACGGTCAACGCAGTCGTTTGTCCTTGGAAGGCAGCGCGACTTTGTTTCACAAGGCTCCACCAAAAATGTTTGCAATGCACCCCTTGAAAACTCATTTGACAATTCGATGATCGAGCGCGACGAGATTGATCGAGAGGTTGATCGAATACTTTGTGGCAACAAGAAGCGGAGGCTTTGCGTAGTGAGCACATGATCGCATTTCTGCAATTCACAAACGGATATGCCGTTGATGCTCGCTGCCCAGACTGCAGGTCATTACTTTCGGTCAAACCTTTTCCGGCGAACAACGGTTACGCATTCGCCACCACAGGCAGATCATGACGAACTGGGAAGCTGGACACTACAACCCCGGTGCCGACGCGTGGCAATTCCTCGATGGCGACTTTGAAATCGTTGTCCCAGGAACCATCGCGGAACCAAATGCTTATTGGCTTCGAATCGCGCGCGATACGATGTCCACGATTGATCATTACCACATTGCCGCCCGCCAGTATCTCGATGCGTTTGTCGATTGCAGCCGCTTCGCAAATGGCACTGAATGGGAAGCTGAATTCGTCGAATTCGGCGACGTCAATGGTCTGCCGAACACTCGATTCACGTTATATTACAGAGTTGCTGGCGACGAATACGGCCTATGGTCGGTCGCATTTTGCCCCACTGGCCTTCCAATGCCCAATGATCTGTATCCTGTCAGGCTCGCTCGTCAGCAGCAGTAGCGTTTGACAGCTTGAAGGCTTGATCACAATGGGTTGCTTCGCTGCCGTGGGTGGGTTCATTGCACGGTTCGCGGCACGCTCCGAGTCGCTATGGGTTCTAGTGCCATTTGCTTACATCGCTCTGCACATCATATTTGCTGGTATTATCGCCGTCCCACTTGCAATTCTGCTAGCAGCACTAAACATTGACGCACCGCCACACTCATTTCTAATCTCGCTTTGCGCCGTGGTCGTGGCCCCAGCCATCGCCGCGATGTTTTTGATCGTTTTCGTTGTTTGCCCCTATCCTGACGCCGGGTATACTCAAGGGCTCGCTACGTTGGGTGGGGTTGCCTCGCCGTTTGTTTTAGTCGGCGTTGTTGGAACGGCAATCGAGTCCTTCGCGACACGAGAAAAAGATCGGATAACCAAGTCGTGAACCGAAGCGGCGAAGTCAGCCGGTTTTGAAGTTGAAAATCTCTCGTCGCCGGTCGGTTGCGGCCGACGTTCGTCGACAGAATTTATGAGCACTCGAACACAAACACGAATGTTGCGGATTGCGTATTGGGTCATTGTTGGCCCCTTTGCACTTTTTGTGGTTCTCGCACTGCTTCCGATTCAATACGTATTTGGCCGAATTGAGCGATCTCGTTGGCCACGAACCGTCGACCAAGCTGTTAACCGACTAATGAACGACTTGTCGGACGACGACAAAAGAAGAATCGCAACCGATGACCCTCATATCGACTGGTATTCGCTTGGTCAGAATATCCGAAATAGCTACGGCCTGTGGCAAGGGAATGCAGAATTGCTTGCATCATGCGGCCTCGTTGACGATCCCCTCGCGCCTGATCACGATCCCCACGCGGCTGATCATGCATCTGGCATTATCATCGCGGCACTTCAGCGACGCATTCGGGAAATTGCTTCAGAATCGCCGATATCATAAATTGCAGAATCTTGATCGTGATGGAAGCTGCTACAGCAATGCATCGACGAACCAAAAAATGCACCCGAGTTGCCGTTCGGGCGTTTCCCATCCGGCACTCTCATTCGATCTTTTGTTGAGCTACAAACTTGGCTGAAAACTGCTGAGACTGATCAAATGCCGGACTCTACTTAAGGCTCCGGGACAACGCACGTCCATCGTTCCATTTCAAATTCTCCAGTTTCAGTTGAACTGGCTCATCCTCTTTCTCATCCTTAGCGAAGAAGACATCCCACCAGGATGTTCGCTTCTGAAACGGGTCGTGCTTCAGATCGCCCGTTCGCGGGTCAACGTATGGACTATTGGTAACTAGATGCAGTCGCTTACCTGACCTGCACCCAACAAGAATCACCATCAACATGACGGCTAAATGCAATTTTCCCATTGTTACCTCACATGACACCAAGCCTCTACCAAAAACTAGCAGCCAAGCATATAGCGAAGCTTTGCGGTCTCTGACGTTTTCAATTCTGCAGCTAACAGATACCGGTTCGCTCGGGGCTCGTGATACTCGTTACAATGTGACGCGAAGAACCTCGGAACACCGAACCATGAATATCCAATCATTTTTTGTCCTTGTTTCGATACTCGCCGCGAGCATTGCCGCGTCTACCAATTGCGCCGTAGCTCAATGGCAACTCGGCGATTATCAGCGCGAACGCTTGGGTAGGGGGTTAGTAGCCCTGCACGATGGCAGTGGCAATATCTGTTTGAGTTGGCGTTTGTTGGCAACAGATGTCCCCAACGTCGCCTTTGACGTCTACCGGATAGTGAACTCACAGCCTGCGGTGAAAGTCAATTCAACTCCGATTACCGGCGCAACGTTCTTGGCGGAAAAAGGTGTCGATTTTAGCCAGCCTACGAAGTACTTTGTCAATAAAATTGGTGGAGACTTAGGCGAAGCAGAGAAGTCAGCCTACTTGCTGCGTTCCGTGGAAAATGGCAACTATCTCTCCATCCCCATTAATCCACCCGAGGGTTACCACGCCAACGACTGCGCGCCCGGCGATCTGGATGGCGACGGCGAGTACGAATTGGTTGTCCATATGGTGGGGCGCGGACGCGATAACTCGCGAGGCGGCTTCAGTACCGAACCAATCTTTCATGCTTATACGCTTGACGGAAAGCTGTTGTGGAAGATCAACCTGGGCAAGAACATTCGTGAGGGCGCACACTACACACAGTTCTTGGTCTACGACTTCGATGGTGATGGCAGGAGCGAGCTAGTCTGCAAGACGGCCGACGGCACGGAAGATGGTGTTGGCAAGATCATCGGCGATGCTCAAGCTGATCATCGATCCAAGAGGGATCTCGGGCTGGCATCGTGCTGTCTGGGCCCGAATTTCTGACCGTTTTTGATGGGCTGACTGGGGCGGCCATCGATACGCAAGAATACATTCCAGCACGAGGTGGAGATGGAGCCGAGTGGGGTGATCGCAATGGTAATCGAGTTGATCGATTCCTGGCATGTGCGGCTTATCTGGACGGTCAGAGACCCAGCATTGTAATGTGCCGCGGCTACTACACTCGAGCTGTCTTGGCAGCATGGGACTTTCGCGGCGGCAAGCTTAGCAGCCGCTGGGTCTTCGATTCCGATGACGGAACTCCAGGCAACCGCGCCTATCGAGGGCAAGGCAATCATAACTTATCGGTTACCGATGTCGATGACGATGGAAAGGATGAAATCATTTATGGTTCTTGTGTGATCGATGATAACGGCAAGGGCTTGTTCAGCACGGGAATTGGCCATGGAGACGCGTTGCATGTTAGTGACCTAGACCCCGCGCGAACCTGGAATTGAAGTTTGGAAGGTGGTCGAAAATGAAGAGGGTAATCAGACGCGTCCTGGTCGAGTGCTCTTCGATGCTCGATCGGGAGAAATCATTTTTAGCGATAGCACTGGGCAAGATATCGGGCGTGGCATGGCCGCTGACATCGATCCACGTCATCCAGGAGCCGAACTTTGGGGTGGGCAAGCAGGCCTATGCAACGTCAAGGGACAGCCAATAGGCGCCGCGCCTCGATCGGTCAACTTCGGTATCTGGTGGGATGGCGATCCGCTTCGTGAATTGCTGAATGGTGTCGACATCACTAAATGGGACTACGAGAATGCGAAAGAAGTAAAGTTGTTCTCGGGCCGAGACTTCGGTCTATCCTCAAACAACAGCAGCAAATCGAATCCATGCCTATCAGCAGATTTGTTCGGAGATTGGAGAGAAGAGCTTGTGGCTCGCACCAGCGATAGCCGCGAAATCAGGATCTACTCGACCACCATTCCCACGAACATTCGCTTGCCTACGCTCATGCATGACCGCCAATATCGGATGAGCATCGTTTGGCAGAATGTTGCCTACAACCAACCGCCGCACACCAGCTATTTTCTTGGCCATGGAATGCAGGTTAGCACTCCACAAAAAGCTCCATAATCAATTTGATGTCCGGGTCTTGTTCATCGCTTTGACTAGAACGTAAGAGCGGTTATGGCTGCTACGACATGGCAGGGAACATCTGGAATTGGTGCGATACGGAAATCACTGCCACCAACGGAGCTGAGAAGGGCGAGGTTGTAAACGAGATGCGCGGTGGCTCTTGGTATGCGACAAGTGGTAGTTGCAAAAGCATCAGTATTGGTGAGGGGCGAGCACCAAGTGGCGCATACAATACCGTAGGATTCCGAGTCGTCGTGAATCTGGCAAAGTAGATCAACTCGCACGCTGCTGCGTCTTCGTCGAAGTCTAATTCTTGTGGCTTCCGTCGCATGGTGACACTCCTTTGAAGGCAGAGTTTCGGGGAGGGCATGGACACGGAAGGTCAGCGAGTCCTTAAGTTGCGCAGTATCCACTTCAATGCGTAAGACCTGCCAGTCAACGCGGCGTACGCAGTACTGATTGTAACGTAAGTGAATACTCCAAGAACCAAGCCGCCAGTTGGGTCGGCGTCGTTTACTGCCAATAGGCTCATGTATCCCAAAGCTAATATGGCCAGCACAGCATGAAGCACTCGAAGGCTCAAAGGATCTTTCGAGTTTCCGTTCCGTTTGTTTGGTGCGACAGGTAACGACTCCGGCGGACTGTATGGATTCACTATTCCCCCCACATTTCAGCCAACCTACTTGCCGCCCGCAGCCGCACGAACCTTAGCTACAGCACCCAGTAAGAACTGTCCAACGAGCGTTTCCAACGGCGTGAAAGTACTCGCGCTCGTTGTCGGAGAGCGAGGAGATGAATAGCTCAGCGGCATGGCGAACGGTGGATGGGGCTAGGCCTAGGGAAATGGGCATTTACCGCGCCTCCAAGTGACGAACGAAATAGTCTTAACCGCTGCAAATATCATGAGGCAGCAAACTGCGATGTTCAAAGTATATATCAAAGGATTGTATTTTGGCATCCCTGCGAACCACGGGTCGCCTGCTCGAATGTTCTCAGACGTTGTGGTTGCAAGGAATCCATAACCAGTGAGGTATGTGAATGGCCAGCCTGCACTTATTTTCTTTACTCCGACTTCTACGGTTTCTTGCTGGTACGTGGCATTCTTGAACATAAACACCGCCAACACTGCCATCGCCACAAGCAGCTGCAACATCGACAGTTGATACCAACGCTTACACATCGAGTACGAGTCCTCAAATAAGTACGTGGCCTTCCCTGTTTTGGGATGAGTCGATAAAAAAACTCGAAATCACCAAGGAAACGTCGGTAGTTATTGCAGGCTCCCGACGAGACCAGTTTTCAACCAAAGGAGATTTCGAGTGAGTAGGATTGGAACACAAAAAGTTAATCGCCGCAAGCGTCAAATCGCCCAACGTGAAATCGCTAAGCGAAGAGCGCGCATTGCCAAGCGGCTTGCCGAATCAGGTGCAGCGGATCGTGGTGAGCCGATGACACAGAGTGACAACATCCACTACGAGGTGTCCAGCAAAGTGGGTGGGACTGGTTTTGGTGGTATGGCTGCCGTACATGCATTCGTCAAGCGGATCGGGCTTGATAGTGCGATCAATCAACGGCTCACCATATTCAAGAAACGTTGCCCTTATTACGAATCCGATCATGTATTGAACGTGGCGTACAACGCGATGTGCGGCGCTCTGTCTCTCCAAGAGATCGAACTTCGCCGTAACGATGAATACTATTTAGATTCTTTGGGCGCGGAACGTATTCCCGACCCCACGACGACGGGTGACTTCTGCCGACGCATGAACTCGGTTTCAATCGACGTACTGCAGAACGCTATCGATCATGTGCGTTTGAAGGTGTGGAATGAGCAAGGTAAGGACTTCAAGAAGTTAGCCACCATCGACATGGACGCCACGATCGTAGAAACCGATGGTGAATGCAAAGGAGGCATGGATATTAGCTACAAGAACATCTGGGGATACCATCCTTTGTTATTCACCTTAGCAGAGACTGGCGAAGTTCTGCGATTAACTAATCGCGGCGGCAACGCACAAAGCGGCCACAACGCGTTCAAGGATGCCGACAAGATAATTGCTCTTTGCAAGAAGGCAGGCTTCGAGCGAATCATGCTTCGGGGAGATACGGCTTTCACACAGACCGATCATCTGGATCGCTGGGATGAAGACAACGTTGAGTTCGTATTCGGAATCGCAAAGCATTCGAACTTGATAGCGAAATCGATGAAATTGCAGAGCATCAGTGGAAAACTGTTCCACGCGCCCCAAGTTACGATCCTTCAACTCCCAATCGTGCTCGACCTGCCAAAGTTAAGCGGCAGATTATTGCAGAGCGGGGTTACAGGAACCGCAGATTGAAGGAAGAGCTCTATGTGGAGATACCCTACAAGCCCTACAAATGCGACAAGACTTATCGCTTAGTAATCGTGCGCAAGAAGCAAGATGTCACCGAGCAAGGTGTACTGTTTGAGGACGACGTGTACTTCTTCTACATCAGCAATTTGGATTCAGCTCAGTACTCTGGACTGGACGTGATCTACCAAAGCAACAAGCGATGTAATCAAGAGAACGTGATTGCACAACTGTATGCGGCGCGAGCCTTACATGCTCCGGTTGATGACTGGCATCCAATTGGGCTTACATGGTCATGGCCTCGCTGAGCTGGACGCTCAAAGCTTGGATCGCATTGAGTATTCCCGAAGAACCAATCGAGAACACTCGTAAAGCAAACAAGCGCGCGACCAACAAAGCCACCAAGCAAGCAGCCAATAAAATCAAAGAAGAGAAAAAACGCCTCTTACGGATGGAGCACAGAACATTCGTGGAACAGTTCATTCGAATCCCAGCACTCATCATTCGAACCGGTCGCAAATTGATCGTACGATTGACTTCAATAAATCCATGCAGCCACATATTCAATCAGTTCTTGACCGTTGCCCTCCAATGACAACAAGTTCTTGAAGCCGAGATCTGGATGTCTCGGTACCGCCGCCAGCGCCAAACCGCCCTAAGGGCACCTGATAAAAAATGACGTGACCATCAGCTGAAAAAAATCGCAACGCCGCGCGGCGCACGGTCGGGCCTGCGCCGAGAAAACCGAGCCAAAACCGAATCGGCAGATGCTTATTTTAGGACGAGTACGAGTACCGGGCTTCGCCCTGAGTACGTGTAAAGTAAATCTAACTCATCATCTTCCCAGGAAGTGGCCATGGTACATGGGAGCCAAGCCTTCGCTTGAAAGCGAAGCGACCTGAGCTCTCCACTGGGCTCGTCCCAGTGGAAGCAACGACTGACAGCTACATTGGCTCGTCAATACCTGATTGCTTCCAAGGGCTTTGCGGCGAGCAGGTTATCTTCCAACACAGACGCAGTTCATCGAGCCGCACAGGTATAGTTGTCGATCGAAGGCCTTCGATGGAGTGCAATCACAACCCGACGCGTTAGCGAGGAGCGGCACCGCGAAGTCCACAACTGGATAGGTCTATTCTCGCCCAACCTCCTAGACGAATCGCCTCTTGGCCCAGCGGTTGGCATTGGATCGTGGATCGCTCGCCGCCAGGACAGCAGCCACAGACGGGGAGATGGGAGCATATAGTAGCTGTCAATCAGCGCCTCCACCGACGCAGGGTCGGTGGTGGGCTTGACGAATCGCATGCAAATCATCCTCGCATCGCATCGCATCGCATTGCATCGCCAAGCGCGCACGAGCACGAGCACGACTGCGTACGGCCAGGTTCTGTTGCGGATTCAGCTGGGCCGATGAAACTAGCGATCGGCAAAACTTAGTCGCAGGTTCGAAAACAAACCGGCTATACTCCAAGCCATGTTGCCGGGTTCAAAAACATCGGGAACAATTCGATGGACCAAAGTCCTCAATCGTCTCGATTTTCAATGGATGCCCAATCCCTTCGGACTTGGTCCTCGTCCGCGTTCGACCTGATTTCGAGTTTTTTTATCGACTCATCCCAAAACAGGGAAGGCCACGTACTCATTTGAGGACTCCTACTCGATGGCGAACTTGATGCATCGAGTACGAGTACGAGTACCGCCCTGTCGGGCTGAGTACGAGTACGAAACTGGGTGCCGCGAAACTCCCGGCTAGCCGCGTTCCCCACATGTCTCAGTCTAATGTGCTCCTGATCTTATGGCTATGTGCGCTGTACCACAGAACTGTCCGTGCACGCACCATTTGCAAACGACGAGCCATCGCTTCATCTCTGTTAACCCCTCGGCACACCTCTCTCCCAGAGAGCGATCAATTGATTTGGTCTGTCAATGCAAAGCGCTGGCTAACACGATGGGAAAAGAAAATACTAATCCACATTGCTGGGCTACAACTTGCATTTGCCTAAATCAAGTTTTAACGGGAGGACAGGGCCTCAAGAGGAAGTGCCGGTGTTCGCACTCCTGCAAGAAATTGATGATTTCGGGGGCCAGCAGCTCTTCGCCCTCATCCGCCACAAAGTGCCCCACGTTCTCTAGTCTCGATACTTGGGCATCGGGAAACATTCTCATCCATCGCTCGAGGTTCCGGGAACTAATCAGGGAGTCTCTCATGCCCCAGGCAAGAAAGATAGGCAGCGACGCAAGATTGGGCAAGGGGCCACAAAAGGTGTGCTTGCAAAGTGATTGGCGTAGGCAGGTGCTTTTGCCCACTGAACGGCGTACACTGTAGAGCGTTTCCCGGCGCACGCGCCGGAGAATTGGAATTATACCGGCGCTCGCGCCGGAGAATTATAAATTCTGATCGGGAGATTGCCATCCGCTTTTCGCTTAGCGTCACAATTCTGGTCGTGGCACTGGCAGCAATACTGATGAATGGCATTACTTACTACGGGCAGCAGGCAATGTTTGTAGTTACGTTCCCAGTACTTTGCCTTGTGGCCTTGTGGCAATTAGTCCGCCATCGAAGGATGCGATTAGCCGTTCGTGTTGGTAACTCTGTATCTCGTGCTGTGGACGCTGACTGCAACGATGGGTACCAAGGGCCTGGAACGGGCGGTTAAAACATCTTACAACGAGGACGCTTTTCCTAATGTTTTAGAGATTGCTCGGCATGACTCAATGTACGGCACACTACCGGTCTCGATTCGATCTCAGTTTATTATGAACACCCCTGGCCCTTGGTACTATTTCGAAGTCAAAGCTGTACCCTGTCCGTTTATCATCGTTACCGAGGAAGGAGCGGTGAATCGCGCAAATTCTGGACCAGGCGGTAGAAAGATTATCCTTTGGAGTGGTCTGAACTACATCGAAATTTCATGGTGCTGCTATTGGTGGATGAACTAAACTGATCAGAACCAAGTCGTGCACCAAAGTTCGCGAACGGATTGAACTTGATGGATGCTGTCACGCGCGGGCTTGGTGACGGCAGTCGTTCCCGATGTCAGCGCACGGATCTCGCAAATACTTTACGCGTAAACTAATGCCTGCTCTTGTTCGTACTCGTACTGGAGCGTAGCTGTACTCGTACTCGATGATCTTGCGTTACACATCGAGTACGACTACGAGTACCGGGCTTCGTCCTGAGTACGAGTACGAAACTGCGTGACGCCAATTTGTTCGGCAGGTTCGATCAGCCCGACGACGTCGGCGCGAACGAGTGGTGCGACAACCAAGATTTAGTGCCGTAGTTGTTACTCCCGGACGAACAATCCATTGCATCCGAGTCGCGATCGGACGCGTTCCTCATATCAACCTTCACTTGCCGCGACCGGATGAATGGCGACGTTCCCGTAAACTGGTACTTTACGTGTAAAGTAAATCTAACTCATCATCTTCCCAGGAAGTGGCCATGGTACATGGGAGCCAAGCCTTCGCTTAAAAGCGAAGCGACCTGAGCTCTCCACTGGGCTCGCCCCAGTGGAAGCAACGACTGACAGCTACATTGGCTCGTCAATACATGGTTGCTTCCAAGGGCTTTGCGGCGAGCAGGTTATCTTCCAACACAGACGTAGTTTATCGAGCCGCACAGGTATAGTTGTCGATCGAAGGCCTTCGATGGAGTGCAATCACAACCCGACGCGTTAGCGAGGAGCGGCACCGCGAAGTCCACAACTGGATTGGTCTATTCTCGCCCAACCTCCTAGACGAATCGCCTCTTGGCCCAGCGGTTGGCATTGAATCGTGGATCGCTCGCCGCCAGGACAGCAGCCACAGACGGGGAGATGGGAGCATATAGTAGCTGTCAATCAGCGCCTCCACCGATGAAACTAGCGTTCGGGAATAGTTAGTTGCGGATTCGATGGCAGACCGGATATACTCCAAGCAGTATTCTCGGGTTCAAAAGCATCGGGAACAAAACGATGGACCAAAGTCCTCGATAGTCCCAACTCTCAATGGATGCCCAATCCTTCGGACTTGGTCATCGTCAACGTTCCCGATATCGTGCTGCAAATACTTTACGCGTAAACTAATGCTTGCTCTTGATCGTACTCGTACTCAGCGTAGCGGTACTCGTACTCCTACTCGATGAACTTACGTAACGCATCGAGTACAAGTACCGGGCTTGGCCCAGAGTACGAGTACGAAACTGCGTGATGCCAATTTATTCGGCAGGTTCGATCAGCCCGATGAAGATAGCGATCGGCAAAACTTAGTTGCAGGTTCGAAAACAAACCGGCTATACTCCAAGCCATGTTGCCGGGTTCAGAAAACATCGGGAACAAAGCGATGCAACCCAGCCGCGATGGGTGCCGATTTTTCAATGGTCAACCAATCCCTCGCGGCGGGCTGATCCCACCCGTTCGTTGACCTTGCCCCGAAACGTATTCATCAACCGAGTGTTTCATAGATACTTACTGTTGTCGGCGCGATGCCGTTACCGCGACCGTATCCCTTGCGAGGACTGGACATGCGTACCTCAATACAATCCCTGTTGTTTCTTCACATACTTTGTGTAGCAACACTTTCCTCCGCTAACGGTCAAGCAATCACTTCTAAACCCGCGCCAGATGTTGCGATTGGGGAAACTGCGGTTGGCGATCGTGTGGTTATTCAACTGATTCACGAAGCTTCCGCCACGATACAAGACGCTCTTGGCTTTCCAAAGACGACGACTGTAACAATCATCCCGATCGTTGGTACCGTCAAGCGTGTGAGGCCTGACGGGATTGTCGACATTGACTGCGTATATCGGTGCCGCGCATTCTCGCAAATTTCGAATGAGGGCGCACATCTTGACCGAATCGCTACCATCAGCGTCCACATAAGCACGGATGAACTTAATAGGTCCTCGCAAGCGGACAAAGATGCAAATCGAGAATTGCTTCGGCGCATCATCGGCGACGAGTTTGTATCGCTCAAACCGAGTACTCGTTGCGTACAGATCGTGTCTGCGAACTCAATTGAGTTCAAAATCTGGCGCCCTGTTGCAGACGCGAAGTAATAGCCAGAAAGCAACGAACAGCAGGGTTTCAAATCGCGTTCGGGGTACAACTCGCATCTATCTCCAAGAGAGTTTTGGTTTTCCACTGGGAGCAAGTTTAGCTCTTTTGTAAGATTGCCTTTCGAATGACTCCGCGAAATGTTCGGTGGTGGTTCGGAAGTCCTTGATCTGCAAATGTAGGTCAAGCCGAGTCAACGTATCAGTTGCAAACGATTGGATAACCATGAAGAGTCTAGCCGCACTTGCCTGTGTGTGCCTGTCTGTAGCAATCTGTGTAAATTCCTTCGCCCAAGACGAGGACTGTTTCAAACTACCATTCGGTGAGAAACAGATCTTGCAGATGTTGTCTGACAGACCAGCGATGGTTGGTGTCATCGACAAAAATGGTCCAACGCACAAGTGGGTTTGTGAGCAGTTCGAACATGGCTACGAACGCCGACGGATTCACTGGGACTATGCGCTACCCCAACATGGATCGGATTCTGAATACGTCGGCTGGACCGGCGACGGCTTCATGCCGGGATTTGTGCGAGTCAGCGGAGAGATACCTGGGCGAGATCAATGGATGGTTCTTTTGTACGAGTTGGAGAACATCAAGAACTCTAGCAAGTTGGCACAATCATAGAAACGGCTGTTGAAAAGTCAAGCAGCAAAGAGGAGTTCATTCGGAGCGCAGTTCGACTAGAATTCGATGCGTTTCATAGACTAAAGAAGCTACTTGAATCGTGGAACGAACTCGCATGTCACAGACCACTCTCAGCAAGAGAATCCTGGGTAGTTGATGTCGAAACTGATTTTGACAAGTTTTACGAACGCACGTTTCTAATGCCAGGATACCGTAAGTCCTATGACGAAATGTACAAATGGACAGTCGAGATACGAATTAAGGCCAACAGCAAATAGAGGACTCTCGTAGAAAAATAGTAGTCTGCACTGGCTCCTGGTTCGACTGCCAACTCTCAACTTAATTGGCCATTGTAACCCCGCAGAATCCCGATTTGAGCGACCACTCGGCGCGGAAGGTGAGAGAGATTGGATAGAAACCCCGCCGCTCCCAGCTTGTAGCGCATCTTTAAGAGAACCCCGTCTTTCGCGATTGCGAGGGTGATTGATGCTGAGAGTAAATGCGGGGACGGTAAGCAACATTGGCACGAGCAACGCCGCGATTGCAGAGGCGCCGGTGGTTAATTCGAGTTATTGCGTCTGTCACATTGCTACGCGACTTCCGAACGGTTAGAGTTAGCCAACTAGAGCTTTTGGTTTCACTGCTTATTACAAACTTACTAATGATCGCTGGTGTTACCAGCAGTTCCTACTTAGCCAAAATCAGCAATCTCGATTGTACCAATCTGTCCTTGTTTAGTTCTTACTTTTCGTGGTACTTGGCCAAAGCCAAATATATTTGGTAATTCTTCCTTCTTGGTCTTCTTCAACTACTTTTAAGTAGTGGTACGGCCCAGAGTGGGCTGAGAAAGAAAGTGCCCGAGGGGTCATTCGCAGTGACTTCCTCGGGCTTCCCGTTGGGACTTACCTCCCGTGGGGAATTTACGAGAAGATAGCTCTTCAGATTCTAGATCATTATCGCTGACAGCCTCTGAAAATCGAGAGTCTGGTCAGTGTAAATGTTTGCGCCGAGGTTGCGAGAATCATTACACTCCGCGTCGATGGAACCAGCGGTTCTGCGGCCAGCCAGAGTGTCAGCGGCTGGTTGAGCGTTGGCAGGCTGCCAAACGTCAGCGCCGTGTGCGACAGACCGAGCAGGGGCGTGAGCGTCACAAGCGGCGTGAGCGAGAGCGCCGACAGGCCAAGCGGCAGCGTGAACAGACATCCACATCTGATCAACGGGCAGTTAGCGAGATCAGGCCACCACAGCGCGCGTGGTCACGCTGCAAGACTCATCCGAAAGATTTTTGCGATCGACCTGGTTGCTACGATCCGGTTCGTCCATCACGTAGTCGAGCAGCGCGATACTGCAGCAACGAGTGTCGACGCGCAGTGGATCGCGTACGAGATCGTTGTCGCAAGCACTTTGTGCGACAACAGTTTAAGCAATGTCTCGGCTGCGCCACCGGTCGAGATTCACTTCACCACAGCCAACACGATCGAAAGTCTGCGCCCCCGCTTGACGAAGCAGTCCTCGATAGCGCGGGTGACTCGAAACGCGTCTGCGACTATAGGTCCACAGACATGATCGGCCTTATCTTCTGAAACCTTTTCCGGGAGACAAGTCGATGATCAGCAAAGAAATTCTGGTTCCCTCTCGCGTCCGCCGCCTGCCCAAGAGTGATTGGTCGTGGCTCGATCGAAGATTCTTACGTCAGTATGCCACTGGGCTCTCTGGCGACGCGGTCTTTCTGTACCTATTCCTGGCAGCCGTGGGTGATAAGCACGGACTGTCCTACTACAGCGACACGTCGCTGGCGCTCAAGCTGCGTACTAGCGAGCCGTCGATCGTCAAAGCTCGTGGTGAACTACTTATGCTGGACTTAATCGCTTATCGCAATCCGCTGGTTCAAGTCCTTTCACTGCCTGATGTAGTCACTGAGCGCAGTGCTCGATCTCAGCTGACTGAGATGCTCTTGCAATTCGACCAGCAACCGGAGCAATCGCAGCGATGAAAGCGGCCATCTGGGCAGAGATCCGTCGGTTGCATGA